>NDXA01000019.1:0-189225 GCA_002105455.1 Hemisphaericaspora xylofermentans | reverse complement strand
CATCTATTACAACTATAAGTCATAAACCATATAAATAACATTTGTGTGGGGGTTAATTATCCTTCCTTTCATTCATTTAATTGTTAATTAATTGTTCACCCTTTTCCCCCAAACTTTCGGATTTACAACCACTCCACTCCACTCACCCTTTTATTTACAACTACTACTACTACTACTACTACTACTACTACTACTACTACTAACTAAGTAAGTTAAATACTAACTATGGGCTTCTATAAATCATCAGATCAACCACCATCAAGGAATCTAAAACATCAAGTTATATTACCAACCTACAAGTTAGATTCTAATTTAATCTTATTACCAGGTATTATCTATAATGTTGCCTTTTCAAGATTTAAAGCTGCTGCTTTATTATATAGATTTAAAGACTTATCATCATCATCATCATCACCATCCATAATTAACAATTTGCTTAATGAATATGACTTTGATAATCGTATAACTACTACTCCTAGTACTGGTACTACTACTACTCCTAGTCATACTACTACTACTACTACTACTGCTGACCCCGACTCATTAAATCCAACTAAAATATCAAGAGATGCTATTGAAGGTATCACCCTGTTTTTTAAATATGAAACACTCGCTAAATCAGCTACTATTCCTGGTGAAGAAGAAACTAATACTGGTCCTTCAAATGATTTTGAATGGTTAACTGTTGCTATTATTCCAAATTTAGATAAAATTAAACCACCAAACACAAATCATCATATTACTGAAGAAGAATCTAAAGTAGTCACTGTGGTTAGAATTATTGGAATTGTTGATGATACTACAAATATTAAATTAACCTTACAAGCAATCACTAGAGCTGTCAAGTTACCAAAGAAAGATCTTAAAGTTAATGAACAATTGGTTGAAATTGATTGGAATAATAATGTACGTGATTTAAAAGGGAATATGAAGATTTTACAACAAAATTCATCTAAATTGTTTAAATCTATTGATCAATTCCTTGGTGATTTTCGTCAAGCTTTGAATAATCCTGCCAATAAGAATAGAACTAATCTTTTATTAACAACAACCAACAATAAGAAGAATACTGATGAAGAGAATTCAAACAACCAAACGGAAAAGAACAACACCGATTTATTGACTCTTAATCCTTTGGCTAATGCTTTATATTTACAATTGGCTGGTTCTAAAGATTTCAATAAAGCTTTCTTAAGTTTACAAAAATTATATTCCCAATACTCATCATCATCATCATCAACTACTTCCGGTGCACCTGGTGAAGCAGGATCAATAAGAATTGACAACAAATCATTCCTAAGACTCGTTGATTTAACTTGTGGAATCTTACCATTCCCAAACTATGAAAAATTAGGATTATTAAACAAATTCAAAAACCATGAACGTATTCTTGAAATCAACGAAATGATTCTTCGATTATTACAAATATTCGAAAATTTAAAACACAACACATCATTCATAAACCATTGGTTTCATAATGAAGCAACAAACATCCAAAAAGCAAATGTTGTAGCCAATGAATTAAAATCAATTCGGATCTTATTAGAAGGAATGACGAATCGTGAACGTTCCGAAGGCAAAACTCCCCGTCCTACAAAAATCCCCTCCTCCAAACCCACCACCACCACCCCACATCGTCGTATCGCAGGAACACCAGAAGACGAATATGAAGATTCCACCGACACCGAAGACCCCGAAGACGAATTAAAACCAATCACCAACTTCATCCGCCACAAACTCCCCACCATATCCACCCTCACCCCGGACTCGAAACGATTAATTCTCAAAGACTACAAACGCATCAAATCAGCCGCTAATTCCCCCGGTGGAGGAGGCGGGAATGCCGATTTTCACGTCTTACGGAATTATTTGGAGATCGTGATGGATATACCTTGGGATAAATACGTGTCAAAATTTCCGTCGAATAAAGATATTGATTTACGCGGGGCTAAGAAACAGTTGGATGAGGATCATTATGGGTTGGAACATGTTAAGAAGAGGTTGGTTCAGTATTTGGTCGTGTTGAAGTTGTTGGGGATGAATGCTGAGCGAAAACTCACCCAAGGTCCGGATAAGAAGATCCAATCGAATAGTAGTAGTGCGTTGAAGACGAGTCAGAATCTAGGTGATGGAAATGCAGGGAATAGTAGTATCATAATCGCAAACGCCGATGAGACTTACACATCCCGTCAAAAAGCAAAACAATCCTTCAAGAAATCAATCACAGAAACACACTTCAACGAATCAATTCAAATCTCAAAACAAAACAAATCACCAATAATCATGCTCTCCGGACCACCAGGAACCGGAAAAACCTCCTTAGCAAAATCAATCGCCACCGCCTTGGGGCGAAACTTCCAACGAATCTCCCTAGGTGGGATCAAAGACGAGAGTGAAATCCGCGGCCATCGACGCACCTACGTCGGCGCCATGCCCGGCTTGATCATCCAAGCCCTCCGAAAATCCCGCTCCATGAACCCCGTTATCCTCCTAGACGAAATCGATAAAGTCGTAGGTGGGAACTCCTCCAGTGGACGATTTAACGGAGACCCCTCGGCTGCGTTATTAGAAGTCCTAGATCCGGAACAGAATTCGACGTTTATTGATCATTATATTGGTTTTGCTGTTGACTTGAGTCAGGTGATATTTATATGTACTGCCAACGAACCCCATCTCATGGCGAGACCTTTGTTGGATAGGTTGGAGAAGATAGGTGTTGGTGCTTATGATTATAATGAGAAATTGGTCATTGGGAGGAAATACCTCTTGTCTAGACAAGTTAAACGAAATGGCTTCCCTGTTGAAGGTGATAATGTGGAGGAGTTTATTAATATTGAAGAGGGGGCAATGAAGAAGATTATAGTGGAGTATACCCGAGAAGCAGGTGTACGTAATTTCGAAAGGATGTTGGGGACGTTGTGTCGGTTTAAGGCTGTTGAATATTGTGAATCGATATCGAATTCTGAACATTCATATAATCCAACGATTGAGGAAGGCGATTTGGCGCTATATTTAGGTGTTCCTCCATATGAGATCCATGATGGTGTCTCCGCCGAGGGTCCGAGTGTTGGAAATACAAAAGTGGGTGTCGTGAATGGTTTATCTTACAATTCAGAAGGGCTGGGGTCCGTGCTAGTTTTCGAAAGTGTCGGATTCGACCGACGTGTCACTACACCTGACAATTCCTCCTCCAACGGCACCGGAGCACAACTTTCAATGACAGGCAGATTAGGCGACGTATTAATGGAAAGTGGGAAAATCGGACTCGTCTACCTCAAAACCATGATCTATAACCATATCCTAAAACCCCCACCTAGTAATGATAGCAGATATCTAATTGAGAAGTTTAATAATTTAGATCTCCACATGCACGTTCCACTGGGATCCATACCCAAAGACGGTCCGTCGGCAGGCATAACCATGACCACCCTGTTTCTTTCGGTGTTGCTCAACAAGCCAATCCCGGCAGACTTGGCCATGACTGGAGAAATCACGTTAAGGGGTTTGGTGCTACCTATTGGAGGCGTGAAGGAGAAGTTGTTAGGTGCGCATTTGCAAGGGGGGATAAGGAGGATGATTGTTCCCAGGGAGAATAGGAAGGATTTGATTGAGGAGTATGTGAGGTGTATTGAGGAGTCTGACGGGGTGGATCAAGGGTTGTTGAATGCTTTGTTGAAGGATAATAATGAGGGGAGGGTGTTTAGGATGAGTGAGGTGGAACGGTTTTTTGAGGAGAGGTATGGGATTAGGATTTTTTATGCTAAGGAGTTTTATGATGTTGTGAAGTGTGTTTGGGAGGGGGAGGAATTGGTGGTGGAGGAGGAAGGAGGGGGACAACCTAGAGGTGGATTGTTGGAGTATCATTTATAGAGTTGTTTTTTTTTTAGTTTGTTTTAGTTTATGGGGGATCTCACCCAAAAAGAATATAAGTTTTGATTGTCTTTTATATTTTGGATATGTAAGTCTCTATAAAGTAGTATACACTATTTAACTTCTTCTCTTCTTTTGACTGCTTCCACCATCGGAATTAAATCCTCTCTTCTTACCTTCTTTAGAGAAATATTCCTTCTTACGTTCTCTTTCCTTTTCCTTTCTCACTTCTTCTTTCTTGGCAATAGTCTTCAATTTCTCCTTAAATTTCTCATCCTTCTTCGACCTTCTCTTAGTTTCCTTTTCCTTTCGAATAGTAGCTATCTTCTGCATCAATTCCCTTGCCTTCTTTTCTTCACCACCCAAAACAACGGCTCTCTTGGCCATATATGTCTTCTTCTTCTGTGGTTTCATTTGATGAATTTGCGACTTAAATGGCAAGGTTTCCTTAATCGATTTCGGAACCCTCAATGGATTAAACCTCCTTTCGGTCCTTTCGATCTTCTTATATGCACTATCATTATTCAATGGGGTTGTTAGTTCATTAGCGGCCCGAACTTGGCCAGTTAATCTCATCCCCTTCCATTCGGAATGTTGGCCTAATAATAACGACGTGACTGGATTATAAAATTTCTTAACTTTGACAGGATACCATGTTTTTAAAAAGACAGTATCGGACATTAATACTTTATCTTCAAACGTTGCTCTGAAATGTCCATCAGGTTTCGAAAGTCCTCGTTTGATTTCTCCTCTTATGCCTGAAACCGTTCGAATTTGTGCTCCTTCAAATTTGGCAACCTCCAACCCATTCGAAAACATATCTTTTATAAATGCAGTATTTCTGAATATCTTATATGGATAACCTACCAATTTCAACTTCTTAACGATCTCAACTGAAGAATTCAAATCCTCAACTATCCCCGTCGCAGCCACCCGAAACGCCCCCGTAGTCGATGAATTATCCACAATATTAAACCCCACAAATGTGGTATTCGGAGCCACTAATGGGCCATAGAAAGATCCAAAACAATATGCATGCTCAGGAGTATACTTCAACATTCTATTCCGGGTACGTGAATCAGAAGTCGTATATATCGGAATAGTCTGAAACCTTCTCCAACCCAACGAAACAATCAATGGATCCAGAGATTTTAGGATCTTCTTATGCCAACGATGTCTCCGAATTCTCACATTCATAATCCCAAATCTGGATTCCGTACTCAACAATCCACCCAATATGATCGGATATTGAACCTGTAAATTATCCACAAACTCACAAGGAAGGTTTGCGAAGACGATTTTGACGTATGAACCAGCACGATATCCTTCGATTTTAAGTCGGGAATTGGGGTCCATTTGGTCGAATTCGTTTCGGTTGATTTCTAATTGTTTGGCCATTTTGTTCTTTTGGAATTCATACCATGTTTCTGCTTCATTATCAGCTTCTGGATCTTCGTTGTATTCTTCTTCTTCGAATTGCATTTTTAATTTAGCCTTTTTGGCAGCGTTGAGTTTTCTCTTTTCTTCAATTGATAAGTTTTCATCTTCTTGATCGTCATCGGCAAGTTCGGCCTTTTCTTCTTCGGCTTCGAAATCGGCAAAATCATCGCCTTCTTCGTCGTCATCTTCGTCATCGTCGGAATTGGCTTTTGGTTGGTCGATATCTCCCCCGTCTTCTTCTTCCAAATCCTCGAAATCACCATATATTTCCTCGTCCTCATCGGCGTCATCGTTTCCTTCATCTTGGTCTTTTTCTTCTCCATCATTCATCTTTGGAGCAACCAAGAATCTAGATTTCAAAATTCGATACCCATTTTCATATTCCTCATCACTATTTTCATCATCCATAGTACTAGAATCGAATTTTTCCTTCAAGACTTCAATTGAGGCATATTTTGGTTTTAATGTATCCAAATCATCACCTGCTGTTTCTTTTATATCCTTCTTCTGAAAGAAATCGTCATCATCTTGTTCGATATCTTCTTCCTCTTCCTCCTCTTCTTCGCCCTTCCATCTCTTGATGGCATCGGATGGGTCAATGTTGGATAAGTATAATAATTTATTAATATCCCATCTCCTACGAACCGAACCGGACAATCTTGCAGCTTTGACTTTGTAGTCTTCTTCGTCATCATCGGATGATAAGGAAGTATCTTCGACAAATTCCAATTCGTTTTCTTTATATTTATCATTCCCGAATTCGACTTCCACCAAACGTGGTTCATCGTCATCTTCCTCTTCAAGTTCTTCATTATCGGATAATTCATTGTCAAATTCGTCATCTTCGGCGATTGATTTTCCATACACTCGAGCTTTTCTTAATGATTTCCTACCGGTATTTTCCAATTCTTGTTCTTCTAAATCGGACAACAACCCTCCATCACCATCTTCCAGTTCATCCTCTTCGTCTTCATTGATTTGATTAAGAGCAGCAGAACTGGAGAATAATTGTAATCCAGGACCTTCTTCAAATCGTTCAGTCATAGTCTTAGTAACATCTTGTAAATCAGTAACTAATTTCTCACCTTCACCCAATTCTTCAACCGAATCTTTATTAAAACTTTCCTTACCAATATCAATATATACCGCATCTTTATCAACCAAAACACCACCAACATCGGACATTGGAGCATATATGATCTTTTGTTTATCTTCCAATCTTTTTCTTCTTCTAGTTGTGGTTTTCGCCATTGGTTCACCAGCTTCAGCAGCGGCTTTTTGTCTTTCTCTTTCGAGTTCTTCAAGTCGTTGTTCAAAATATGGAGTTGGACATGGATCAGGTAATTTCTCAACTGAATGGACGTAATAATCACCTACTCCTCCAATATGAATATGTGCCCCTGTTGAAGGTAAGGGGGTCCCATGTAAATATCCATAAATGGCTACTTTTCGATCACATTTTGGATTTTCAGTTATGAGTTGAGGATGAGTCAAATCAGTTATTCTATCAGCTAATAAATAAGGATGTTCATTTCTCCATTTAAGTGGTCTGAATTTCATAACTGATATAAATCTACTTAAATTAAGAATTTCACGATCTGGATAACGACCATTTATGACTCCAGAAAGATAGAATAATTTAGCACCTTGATAAACTTCAGTCCAAAATCTATGTTTTAATCTCTTCTTGGATGTACGTAATGTAGATTGAGATTTAAATAAATCTAAATGAGTAGCAACCCCAAGTACTCTTGGCATACCATGATGTTGAGCAATATTTAAAAATTCCATAGTTTCCATTTCTAATCCATAATTCCCATCAATTAACAACAAAACCAAATCAGCAATCTTGGCAATATCAATCATAGAATTCAAATCATTACTCACTTCAATAAAAGTTAATCTTCTTCTCTTACCACTAACAACAGTTATAGGACCTTTAATTTCATTCAAAGTAGTCTTGGTCAATCTACGAATAAGTGATTTAATCAAAGTAGTCTTCCCAGTTCCTGGTGGTCCAACTACAGCAACTATAATTGGAGGAGGATCGTCATCAGGAGTACGATCAACCATGGGGACGTGTAATTTCTTTTCATTCACATCATGAGATCTTCTTGCCATACGTTCCAATTTCCTGGGTGCAGCTACTGCAAATGCTTTTTTGTTTTGGCCATCTTGGTGAAGTTTCTTCTTGGCCGTGGTTTTCTTGGTATTACCACCACCACCTCTGTGGGCCTTGTTTGATTGTTGTTGGCCGTCCATAAGAAGTAGCTATCTCTGTCTAGGTGGAAATCTAGTCTAAAGTAATTCCATTAAATCAATTCATTCTTTAGTTAATAGAGAAGATGGTCGGCATCTCATCGTAAAACGAAGAAAAAAAAAAAAAAATGGTAATAATTCCGGTCATTTTTATCACGTGATTTGAAAGGAGGTCGGAATTCTGTTTTGGCTGCAAACAATTTTAAGAAAAAATTGCAAAATTGGGTGGGAACAGGCACAAATAGAAGAGAAAAGCATACCCTAATTGCACCCAATTAGTTTCCCAAACAGCTTATATCTATAAGGCAAATATCAATATCTCCCTCTCCCCATTTTAAAATGGTTCTAAATACATATGAATCAAATAATATCCAAATGTCAACCACACATAACATTTCTCCTTCTCCTTCATTTATTCCTCCACATCCAACTAGTCACCTCCACATGGCACTTCACCAATCACAAAACATGTCATCCAACGCGACAATATCTCTCAACGGTCCCCTTCACCGGATTCAAAGTCACCCGACAATACAAAATCTCAGGCATACTAAAACCAGCCTCTATGCATTTTCTTTCATTGTCGCATTGCGATCATGGTAGGATCGATTATCAAAAAACTGTCCGGATTGAGTCATCGGGATCAATCGATTGGGAAAAACCATTTTGTATGCTAAAACCGAAACTTGGCGAGATGATGACTTTACCCAGCTATGATATTATTGGCGAGCAGCCTTCAAGTCAAGTGTTTCAGGAGGAGGATCTTGAGACATATGTTGATGTATCGTCTTTTATGGATAAGAAATTGAAAAAAGTGAATAATTTATTACGGAAGAAGGTTGATTTGATGTTGGAGAGAAAGACTAATGGGAGAAGGGTTGAATATACTGGAAAGAATAAATTGTTCCATCATGAGGATTTATTATCTCGAGATCCTCAGAGTTCGTTGGAATGGGAATCAAGGAATTTAGTTTGTTATAAAATGGCAAGACGGAAGAAATATGCCAAGAGAAGAATATCTTTTTATATGCCTCATACGTTTGTCGGTGGGTTGTTTGAATGTTATGTATCCCCAAGTATAAAACAACAAATGTTTCGAAAATTCTCTTCATCTGACCTATTGGCCCATCTGCTTGATTTTAAATGTGATCCACAATTATCAAAACCTATATTTCCTTTAATCGCCGAAGATTCAACTAGACAATGGGTAGAGAATAAATTATACAATGTATTCAATCCATTCATAATGCAAACAATTCCATATCTTACTACACTGACCCCATTAAATCTCAGGTTTTCAAGTTTGGAATCTTCAGACATGTATCAAGACACTTGGGCAACTAAAATCCACGTGAATGAAGATTATGTGTATACAGAAGCTGATTTACATATAATTTCTCAAGCAGTGGCAAAACTGGCTGATTTGTTGAATAAAGTATTATCACCAATTGATTTTAATGAAGTTGTACAATCTTATAATAAAGCTAATGAAAGAGAAAGTCCGGAAAAGTTCCCTGATATTGATCCTGATGAATTTGAATCATTTGTTAAGAAATTGCCATTTGAACAAAAGGTAAGTTTCTTATTTTCATATCTTGATGATAAATTAATTCATAAATGTTTAAATGAAATTGAAAAGTTTTGGGATAAACTTGGTAAATAACCTCACGTCAAATAAACCTACTTTATGGTTTCCAAAAATATGAATTTCATATATAAATTCATCTTAACGAAATATATATAATCTAATGTACAAAATATCGAAATAAACAACGTAACGTAAAAAAAAAAATCAATCAGTCAATCAAAAACTGTTAGCGTACACTTTAAATGATTCTGGTTGGTGTATGTTCCGAATACTCAGAAGTACTACTCAATGGTCTATTATGATGATGATTCAAAACATCATCATAGTCGCCATCATCTGCATGAATATCTTCACTATCTGCCAAAGCAGGACTCATTCTGGATTCTTCATTAGTATTGTTACTATTAGGCACTGCCTTAGATTGTTTCTTTGAAAATCTTCTACTAAGCCTATCCTTAAGACGAGCACTTAATCCTTTATTCCCATTATTATTATCATCATCTTGCTCTTTGACAGCAATTGCATCATCATCTTCATCGTCATCTAAATCAGGTGAACTATTACCTGCATAAACGTTATTTAATTTATACATCTCTGTTTCCCAATTAAGCGCATGGTCTTGGGCAGCTATACCCAATGCCGATAATTCATTTTCATCTTCATTACCACCACCGTCTGGTCCTCTAGCTCCTAAGAATGAAGAACCAGCACTGGTATCACGTTTTTCTGTTCTCTTCATTGATGATTTCCGTTGGAATGAAAATCTATCATCACGAACTGGTGCAAATCTTGCATCTGGGTTCTTTGATATGACAGCCAAGATAATAAATGCAATAATTAAAAGTAATAATACTAATGAAAAAGCTGCATTTAAAATAAAGAATATCCACCCCATAATTGAACCAACTGATGCTGGTTGACCAAATATATCGGAAAAAAATAAAAATAAAAATGAATTGATGGTGGATACAATTGACATCATATAATTTGTAATATTGGTTGGTTTATTCAAATATGGTCCTTCATAAATAAGATAAATGGTATAAGCTAAATCAAATATGAAAATTGGAAATACTGAAACACGACCAGCTGATTGAGTAAAGGCAATAAAGATTGATTTAAGCAAGATATGAGCAATTTGTACTAATCCAAAATAATACTTTTCTGCTCTAAACATGGTATAACAGAATCCAAATTTATTTAAAATTTGAGTATCACCATATAATAAAGCTGCTGGATTTTTGTATTGAGCTTTTGATTCACGAGCATATTTCAAAACATTATAATAGGACCATGATAACACAGTAGCAATTAAGATTAAGAAAAGTGCTGCAAGGACAATAACGGCTGGGGAATCTTGTTGAACAAATTCCCAGAATGAAAATATGGTCAATTGAGTAAGACCAATACAAATATATCTTAATACGGAACCTTTAAGTAAATGACTAAATCCAGCATTGAATGCATTAAATCTACGATCAATCTTATTGAATCGTTTTAATAAAATAATGGCTGATCTAACAAGGACCAAAACAACCACTAATAAATATCCCACTAACATGAAAAAGGTATAACCAGTGACAACAATTGATGTAGGTTCAATGTTTGAATTATATCCAATTCTTTTAATACCTCTAAGGACAATTAATGTTTTATTTGAAGAAAGAGCATATTCAATAGATCTTCTACTCAATTTTGTTAATCCAGATTCAAGATTTCTCTTTTGAACTAAAATTTGTTCAACAACCCCACGTAAATAAGTAGTTGGTTTACCACCAGTTGATTGAATATACCATCTAAAAATATCTTGCATGAATTCTATTCTAATTAAACCCATTGACCATGCCAAATTTTCTGACCAAGCACTAGCAATTGGTGGGACTCTTTCAACAGCTTGCATTGAAACAACAACCACACTTTGAAAATAAAGGAAAAGAGAAATAGAATTTGCAGCAATATGAGATGCAGCATTTGAATTACCAAAAGTTGATAAAATTGCTGCAATTAATAAACCTAAACCGGCAACAACTGCAGTTGCCCATTTGACACCAGTTTGACTAATAGTTTTCCCATTTGAGAATGAAGATTGAATACAAGATAATTGTTCTCCAGTTTCTTGATCTTTAACAATAACTTTAACAACGGCATCAATATCGGGCACTTCATAAGCAATACCTGGGATTTGATCGGCATATTCTTTACTAATATATTCAATAGATTCAACTTGAAGTGGACCGGGATAAACTGGACAAAATTGTTTCCAACCTAATGTACATAAATCAATATCACGTTCAATAATTAAGAATCCATAAGCATAAACTTGAACATGAGCAGAAACATAGGTATTTAATGAAGAAGTTAAATCCAAATTATATCTTAACGATCTATCATCTGGATCGAAGGTAACATTAAAATAAGTTGGTGATATTTGTGAATTGTCCATACATTGAACCAAAGATGTTGCTGATAGCAATCTTTTAGCATTGGTTAAAGTGGTTGAAATAAATAGTAGTGATAAAATGGTGGATATAAGATTATTATTGAACATCATTTTGCTTTTGGTTTCTGTGGTTATATATAGCTAAGTAAGGGGGTGGGGGTGGGTATTAGTAGTAGTAGTAGTTTTAGTAGGGGAGGGTTGGGGGGGTATTAAATATGTTTTGGTGTGAAAATTGTTGCAAGGGAATCTCTTATGGAAAGGATCTGATAGCGAATAGTTAAGAAAAAAAAGTAGCCAATTAGTAAAATAAAAATATAAAAAGAAAGGGAAATGGATTGAACTTCTTTTTTGGTTTTTGGTTTGGATTGAGTTTGAGTTTGGGTTGTAGTTTCTTTCTCTTTAACGCTTACTTACTCTCTCTCTCACTCACTCTTTGTATATACTCTTAAGTAGGTTATTGAGGGAGGTTATGTTGTGTTTTCTTTTGAAGTTTCTTTAAATAAAGTTTTACAGCATTTTTTATTTTTATTTAAAATTAAAAATTAAAATAATTATTAAGATGAATTAATAAATGAAATTTTTATTTTATTTATTTTTTTCTTACACAATAGAAATAAGAAAAGAAAAAATATTTTTAAACCTATCCACAAACTATACCCTCGTGTCAACTACCGTATATCAATAACATATAAGTAGTTATATCACGTGAAATATATTAATTTTCAATCCGACTCTTCTACCGTATATTACTATGACTTCACCACATCATCTTCTTAACAAATTCCCACGCAATTAAATAAATTTCTTGTTAATAGTGTCATACTATACTAATGATGACAACACTTTAAACCATGTGACTTAATGAGGTGGTTTACTGATGAGATGATGATTATACTATGGTCATGTATCTTAACAAGCATGCCATAAACTCGTACTATCTAAGGAAAGATTCGAACTCAAATCAAGATTACATATTTTAGTATTGAAACACGTCACCACATGTAATAATTTTAAGTTAAGTAAATAAATAAAAATAAATAAATAAATCCCGTTCCTCTTCCTCTTCCTCTTACTACTATTACTGCTACTGTTGCTCCTCGAAGATTTTTCATTGTTAGTTATTATGTATATTTTTAGAAACAATTGAATTCAAAAAGTTTAAAGGAGAACGCCAAAATCGTTGTTTCTTTGTTTTTGTCATTTGTTTGTGTAATCGAAGGAAGGATTTTTGTATTGTCAAATTGCATTGTTTCAGCAATTAGTAACCAACGTAACTATTAGACCTTTTTTTTCCTCCGTGCCTCGTTCTTTTAATTCCTATTAATTCCCATCCCCTACACTATCCTCCTCCCTTCCTCCCTCTAACTTCATTTTTATACAAAGGCTAAATAAGTAAGGACTAAATATTTACTACCAAAAGTCCCAATATTTTATATATATATATCTCCCAATTCATACGTGTCCATTCTAGTTTTACGAGATATCTACCACTCCTAAAATAATATTCAAACTCTCTAAACTTCTCCTCAAAGGCCGTAATAAACCTTATGCTCATATCTGTATATTCCCCACTAGCGAAAGTTGAGGGTTCTGAAATTTTATACGCCAAGAATACTAAATGGTTTTGAGTCAAAAAAGGGTATGCAAGAGAAGAGAGACATGTGTAACATTTCAAAACGGGGTGGCAGTTCTCGTTATCTATGTGATTGAATGTACTTCAAAGTATCCTGTTAAATCTAAACGAGATAAATTACTTACATCGTGTTGTTACAAAAACATGCAACCTTATTTATCTCTATGTCACTCTATATAAACACCAATCTCATTCATTCATTTCCCCAACACAAATGTCTTAAAATGGTTTAGAATTGTACTTATTCGTTTTACAATCTAATTAACTTGAAACAATGTAAGGTTTTAAAAGTAATACGCATTTTCAATAAAGATCAAGCCGTATACAACATGTTTGATTGATTGATGATCTTCTATAAAATAAGGGTCTTGTGATGAATAAGGATGATATGATATTCCATTATACATACTTCAAATATTGGAGTTTACTAATATACCAATTTAATAATTGGGATAGTATAAAGTAGTTTATTGAAATCAATTGGTAGCTCTTTGATTAGTGGTTGTTGTTGTCAATCAAAAACTATACATTGTAAATCGCAATTGACACTTTGAACTTTCTTAACCAATCTAAGAAGAAGAACAACAAGAAGAAGAAGAAGAAGAAGTTGCCAAGAGACTTTTAAGTTGAACACCCCACAAACAATTTGAAAAAACTAAATTAGCAAAGGCAAATACAACAATCAATCAATCAATCAATCAATCAATCAATCAATCAATCAATCAACCACCAGAAAAATTAAAATATCAAACTCTTCTTCTTTTTGATCTCATTGATCGATTTGATTTCATTCATTCATTCATTCATTCATCACAGTCCGTTCTGTCAATTATCATCACATAGTAATAATATATATGATTATCCTTTAATACAAAACACACAATGTCAGATATACAATTGAAACCAACTCAACAACAAACATTCATTAATGATGATGATGATGATCCTCAATCACTTGATCAAATTGATTTAAATCAATTACTAACTGATTTCAATCATAACAATAAAGATATCAATAAATTAAACATATATCAAGCCATATTCATTCTATCCAAAACATTACATTATATCATCAAATTACAACAACAGTCATCTCCTGAATTATATCATCGATTTAGAATTGACCAATTAAAGAAATTGGGATTTACTGACGATGAATTAATCAAACTCCAAAATTATTCAGATTCTAAATTAAGTAAAACCACAACCCCATTAAATCAAGAGAGTGGTGCTTCACTTTCACCTCCTATGAAGTTTGCAAAATTAAATAATCAATTATTTGAAGATGAAGGGTTGGGGAATTATATTCCTGATTCAGTTGCTGATTATTTATTAAAAGATAATGATGATGAGGAGAAGGATTCAATGTCAAAAGATGAATTAGAAGTTCAAATACCTAATTTACCCCAAGATTATGAATCTGTTTATGAAGATAATATTGATGATATACAATATAGTGAGAATCCAGAAGAACAAGAAGGACAAATAGAACCTCCTCCATTCATTCCACTTGATAATTTATTACCTGATTTAGATTTAAAAGTTTTTGAAAATCCAATTACTGATATAAACCTCCATAAATTCAAATCTGAAGTTATAAAATCTTCAAAACCAACAAAACGAAATCAAAATCAACATTTACTTAAATTATTTAATTTAATTAAAATCCCACCATTATCAATTGAAGATTTCTTACTTCGAATTAAACAATATTCCCCTTCAATATCAGTAAGTTCATATATTCATTCTGCATTTATATTATTCAAAATGTCAATATTATTAGATTTAATCCCATTAACCATGAATAATGTTTATCGATTCATTGTTGCATCAATCAGATGTTCATCCAAAAATATTGAAGATATGTATCAAAAACAAAAAGTTTTCGCCACCGTTGTTGGCGTAAGTTTAAAAGAATTATTTAAATTAGAAGTTGGATTTTTATATCTTTGTGATTTTAAAGTTATAATTGGTGAATTAATGTTGAATAAATTCTTAAAGGATGAATTTAATGATTTATGTGTTTTCATGAAGGATAATTTCCCTGATGATAAACAAATTTAGAAACGGAGAGAGAGGGACGTTTATTTGCTTAATTAGAATTTTTTAGACCATGATGATGACGACTACTACTAGTACTACTACTACTACTACGATTGATAATATAATTAATTATAACTACTACGTTGTGAATACATGCACGCATTAATGAACATATATATATGTTGTATAAATATTATGTAATTATGCTAATGAAAAGCGGGGGGGACTATTCATTGGAGTTCAGCAAACAATATAATTCTTTACCTCTCTGTTGTAGATACGATTGTTCAATTGTAATGTATCTTATGACTAATTGGCTCAACAATAAGGGCCAAGATTGATTTAGTAAAATAAACGGAAATCAACATCCACAACATTCATCACTTTAATCGAGGTTAAGTGTCTCATAATAATGAGAAAGAGAAATGCTATCAAACTACTCAGGAATATACAAGAGTCGTGGAGACTTCATTTGTTCTATTAACCACCCATCAATCATCTCTCGTTTTCTCTAACTTTATACAATTGAACCAAACTTCTGAAGAAATGGCTGCAAAATAACCACCAAAAAAAGTTCAAAACCTTATTCATGCGCCATCACCACCAAAACGAATACATTACCACCATCTTCCATCTCATAGCTCAATCATGCAAAAAAATAAAAAAAGAATGCGATTTCTGTGGATCGAACACAGGACCTTCAGATTAACTGTAATGACTGAATTGTAACTTCAGTCTGACGCTCTCCCAACTGAGCTAAAACCGCAAACAAGAACCCACGGCGGGAGTCGAACCCGCAATCTTTTGATTAGAAGTCAAACGCGTTAACCATTACGCTACGCAGGCTTCCTTGTTGTGTTGCCATTCTTGGAATTTGTTCGACTGAGGTCACCTTCACGTTATTTTCATGTGAATGTCACGCGTAAGTCACGTGAATACAATGTTTTTGGGGGTCGTGTACTTTGGATAGATTTTGTGCTGGTTTATATCACATGAAAACCCCCTTTTTTTCATCAAGTGTATTAGAATCAGTAAATATAGTGACATACCTATGTAATATACAGTCTATATATATACTTGGCACGATCTTATCCCGAAGTATATACAGAAATAGAGGAGGAAAATGTAATTTCTGCACGAAGGAAAACCACTATTCCGTACCTCTCTTGGGCGACAGGCATAACCAACAGTGTGGGACTCGCAGGAGCACTAAAAACCCATTAAAAACCCCCTTTAAATATATCTTACGCAGAACACCAGGGCATTTATGGAGTTGGATCGAACGATCCGTACCACATGGAATTAGAAATTTCAAGCGAGGGAACAGCTAAACAGCTACTACCACCAGCCTAGAATTATTGGCCTGGGTCCAAAGTTTTCGGCAGACTTGTACTACGACATTGTTCGACATTATAGCCACAAAAGACAGTCTAGTTGAAGAAATGAGAATTAGGATTGGCTACTATAATATGCCCCTCAGGAGGATTCGTAAGAAGTTCTTGGTTGATAAGGATGGTAGGAAATAAATGAGAAGTGTCGGTCTAGTATCGCGCAAACCATTTATCGTACTTAAGACAATTCTCAAGGATAACATTCGTGGAGGATAACATCAACAAATGTTATCCTTATCTACATTCGTGAAGAAACCGAAATTGGAAATCAAGCTTGCATAATTCTGTTTGAGTTGCAGAAACATGCAGAAACATGTGAAAATGAAATATTTGAGGATGCCCAGAATTATACATGGCTAAAAGTGGGTCGATCTACATAGATGAAATGGGAAACATCCAAGAAAAGCTATCAGATTGTTGAAAGTAGTGAATTGGAGTCTAAGATTGAGTATAAAACAATCCCCAAGGCCTAAAATTTCGGAGGAAATTCTAGTTTTGCTAAATATTCACTCTCAAGCATAAAGAAAAACAAGGTAACTATAAATTTACTTTAATTTATTAACTATTATTATAATGTCTCAATTCAACACCATCCTCAAGGTAATGGGATGATCGAATGAAAATCATCAGAGTGTCATATTAATTTCTTCAAGAAGATACCAAAGGAAGCTAACTGGAAGCAATCCTTGCCAGTTGCTTTATGGATCGACAGAACTAATATTTGGAGTTCCACTGGTCTTTCTGCACAATATCTCGTGTATGAACTTCAAGGGTATATCGACTTAGATACGAAGATGTCCAATACTGCTCATTCAGAGAAGATGTCAACTGAAACGTATTTCAAATGGCATGTGTGTCAATTACACTTTTGGGAGATTCAATATGATGGTGCTATCGAAAGGTTGGGTTAGGACTAGAAAAGAGGTCCAAACAGCAATTTGATGTCAGTCATGAAGTTAGAACTCCAGTTGAACTTGGTGATTTGGCTTTGGGTTGGGCTCGTCCAATCAAAACAGCTTATACTACTAAGATGAAGAAGCTCTCCCCTCGTTGGTCAGCATTTAAGGTTTCTGCTAAGAATGAACATCGCTATCATTTCGTTGACCTTGCTGGTAATGCATTCCCCTAGCGTTTTTTCAAGGGAGATGGGGAAGGTTTTCCCACCAGAGGTAAGTTCTAAAGAAGGGCCCTGCCACAAGAAAAACCAACTTCTTTATGATTCCCTATCCTTACACTCTTCTTTACATTAATAAGAGAAGTTCCAGATTCACCATCACTTCATGTAACTTTTCTGGATTGGGGCGTGCCTTGCTTCGCTAAGTGAGGATAACGCTTTAAACGAGATTCAGCAGCAGATAATTCCAATGGCTTGCTATCTTTGCCATGGTATTTACCCTTTTGGAACGACTCCAGATTAGCTTCAAACAACTTTTTCCTATCTAAACAACCCAAAAATGATGATCCTTGGCGCAAAAATTACACAATTTTGGAGCTTCAGAAGAATTAGTAGTCTTGACCTGGGGAGCATTATCTTTCTTCTTCGAGCCCTTAATTGTAGCATTCAACGTCATTGAAGCAAGTTCGACACACCAACATTTTCCCACACCAGAGCATGATGATGCGCCACATCAACCAGATCCATCGCACTTTTCAGTTGTTGGAATTTCATCAATTTCTTGAGGATTTCAGGGTGAATCGTTCCTTGTACTAGCGTCATCACTTCTGGCATTCTATAATAGAATTCTCTCCAAATCTTTATCCCAATCCAAGTTGGCCGAATTTCCCAATCGTCTATTAACATCCATTGTCTCGATTGTAATGTGAACCAATGCCAAAGCAACATGATTTCTGATGCTTCATCGTTGACCTTTTGAATGGCAGTGTAAGGGTTGTGGATGTGTTTCGGTAACTTCGTTTTCAACATAGTTAAAAGTTAGTTATCTAATCGGTGCATGAGCATCTCTCAGATTAGCCAACACCCCAGCATTCACCAACGCATTCAACTGACCATCCTTGAAGTTTGCAACAATACTAACTAACACAGATCTGATTCCGTGATCCGGTACCATATACAATATCTTGTGTTCAAGTACGTTGTTAATCCAAGTATATAACTCTGTATGAGCACCAATGTCAGTAAGGATAGGAAGGTTTGTAGGCCTTTCCTGACCAACGTTTCTTCTTCCGCTGATTTTCCATCCTTCTGAGCTAACTTCTTCTGGAGTTCAACCGAATGCTCGTTCGATTCTTACATCGGGAGCGTAGAAGAACGGTAAAGCAATGGCCTGATCGGAATCAATGGCCTGGAACCTATCCATGAACTCTCTAATGTTGCTCACATCCAGAACCAATATCCCATCACTATCATCATTCACGTCTTCTTCGACTTGATGATTATCAACAACAGCACTTAGAGTTGGGGTAGGCACATTTGCTAACAGGGGTCTGTTCAACTACAACTGGTTGCAAAGTAATCCCTTCTAAGTCCTTGCGTAATAACTTCATACTATTCGTGAGGCCCATTGCCACACTGTCAAAAGCTTCCTCGAATCTAGCAACAGTTTGGCTAAGTCATTGATCTCGCCTGCATCACTTGCGACTCCAGTTTCATTCGCACCTCCATTAGCGATTCCAGATAAGT
Source organism: Hemisphaericaspora xylofermentans (assembly GCA_002105455.1). Classification (NCBI taxonomy): domain Eukaryota; kingdom Fungi; phylum Ascomycota; class Pichiomycetes; order Serinales; family Debaryomycetaceae; genus Hemisphaericaspora; species Hemisphaericaspora xylofermentans. The sequence goes on along the minus strand of NDXA01000019.1, from coordinate 169,920 downwards.
TGTTATCAACAACATTGTTTTCAATTACACATCAAAGGTTGAATTACTTTGAATGGATTGAGACATAATAATAATAGATAATAAATTACTAATTCGAGAGATTCCACTCCCATTTAATATAAAAAACACAAATTCTTTCTAAAACATCAAACTCTAGGCTTTCTCCAGATTCTACTTACTTTGCTTGTAACTACTTGTAAGCTACATTCAACCAGAACGACATCTGCACCAAATGTCGCACGTCCCAGAAAAACCAAATCTGGCCATTGTAGGAGACATTATAAGCAAAAAAAATATTTGCAGCAATTTCCAAATTTATTCTTCGTTTACACGTAACTGATAATCTGAACAATCTGTTGACGTAATTGACACCGAAGAGAAACATGAAGCTTAATTTTGGGATAAAGGTCTCAGAACAGTAGATAATCTTATTTCTTTGGATAAAACCGTCAAATGAAAGCAGAAGTTTTCAATTTCTAAACCAAAGAAGATTTTAAACTCCTGGGATCAATTTCAGTACAACTGAAAGGTAAGCTCAACCGAATCTGAAGATCTGAGAAATCAAAAAAAAACCATGGACAATTAGAAGGATAGTCCGAGAGATAGAGAATATCTTACAAGAAGGTTAACAAATGCCATGTATGGAAAGAAGGACTAATTTTAATCTTCCAATGGTCACCACCTTCCTCTCATTATGGGAATATTTACCATATAATTACTTGGGGAATTGACTAACCCATCGAGATATAATTTTCTTTCCTAAGGAGATATCAGCAAAGATGAATATAGATTCTTGAAAACTTTTGGACATTTTTGATGGTGTTAAATTGTCAATGAAAGAGTCTAGTCTAGGTTTTCGACGTTAAACTAGATCAACTTTACTTCTTGGGTTTAATTGTCGTTAGGTTGTACTGTAAATTAGTTCAATTTAAAATAGTAGTCACTTGACATATAGAGATAAGTACATTAACTCAGACAAAAAATTCTTGGAATCACATTCCTAGATCAAGACAATTACTCACTTTCCAATTTTAAATCAAGAATATTAGTCATAGTTCCAAGCTAATCGTTCAATCTGAGTCATGTCACCTCAAAATATGGGTATAGCCAGCATCACTTCTCCCTTTGAACTTGGCGTACATGAAATGACTCACTCAATTATTGAATAGAGAAAGTTGGAAATCAGTTAGTTGGATTTTTAAACACTGGCTGCAGAGAACTAATGGAAAGAATTGGCATGACCCATAGTTCAATATCTTCATTACTATTTCTAAGTTGTAGTTAGTAACCTGTTTTGCCATGTCAATAATGAATGAGTCAAAAAGTTATGGGGGAAAAAATGAACCAATTGTCAACAATTGACTCAGAATATGAACTTCTCTAACCCCTCCCTTTGATTATAATCCTAGTAGGGTGGATAGGAACCAAACCACTAGGTAATCAAACTGTATATTGACAAACTCTACAAAGAAAGATCTTAAATTACATCATCTATTAAGGTTTGATTTTGTGGATTCAATTGTTTAACCGTTGAAGGTTTGTAGTTGCCACACATCCCCCATTTCAAACTTACGGAAAAAACAAAAGAACTAAAACAATCTACTCATAGTTAAGCAATCAATCAATCAAACAAATTCATTACACGGGCAATGAAATTCTCGGAACAAAAAAAAAGGATTAACCGCTGAAATGAGAATAGAAACATGCTGCCCCCCCACCCCACCCCCCGTGTTGAGTCACGCTTACCACCAATAGGGTTTCATATGTTTACAAATTAACACTATACACACACTCACTTAACTACTATTCAGTTAAAATTGCTACTTGCTTTACTCGTTGAGTCATTTTTGGTTTCTCCATTTTCATTATAAATATCCTTGGTTTGGTTTGGTTTCTTCTCCTTTGATACGATGATTTCCATTAGATCACTACCCAGAACAACCATTATGGTACATCGTTCATATTCAACGAACTCTTTTCCCCAGAGTTCCTCATTTCCAACAACCACCACCCACGTTTCCCATAATAACAATAATACTACTACAAATGCAAAAGTCACAACTACTACTAGTAACCGTAGAGGTGTAGAAATCCCAATTCCATCTGGTTTAAAGCCAATGATCGAAAATAAAAGGATCAGGACCCATTTCTTAACGATCGGAAATCATTTCATCGAATTACAGCTGTATCGTCGTTTTAGAGAAATGCTTGGTGATGAAAGTGGTACGTTAATTAAGAATGTTGTGTTTGATTTAAAAACATTTTTAAAGCGGGAATTAAGAGATCATCGTTCACCTACTCATAAAGAATTGGCTCAATTTTTATCAAATCATGATTCAACTAATGCTGAAGCCATGATTTCTCTTGGACATAATGATAGTTTTAAGAATTGGATATATGTAATATTTGGATATTTTGCTCAGGAATATAGTGAAGAAGAAGCAAATAAATTCTTGGATTATATAATTGAACTTTATTTAAGTTCAAGAGATACATCGTTATTCACAACAAGAGATAATACGACTTATGATGAAAGAGATCAGTTTACCATCAATACATTTAATCAATATGTAAAAAACGTTAAAGTACGAGAAGATTTACTTTATAATACCCCTTCTAACTCAAGATCTATTTCATTTCATGAGATATTTCATAAAAAGATATTCCTTCCAGAATTACCTCGAATACACGATAGAGGATTATTAGTCAGAGCATTAATGCATAAAGAGTTTTACAGAATGATTTTATCTCCAAGGCATGAGTTTGGTAAAATGATGACATCGAAGAATTATGATTTAGATTTTAGAAATTATGGGATCGTAAGAAAGGAAATCTCAGTACTTGATGGATTAGGTGATTACTTTTTAGGTCTTGAAGCTGCAAGACTAATGTATTCTCTGCTTAGAAATCTGTCCAATGTTACTCCAATTGCATATAACTTACTTAATGTCATTTTTGCCACTAATACCTTAATGGCAACCTTAACAAAAGCATATAATCTACATCGAGGATTGGATGATGCCATAATTAAGGCTCGATTAGAAATCGATTATTTACCAACTACAATGACTGGAAGAAAACATGGATTTTTAGATGAATACGAAACTCGAATATATGAAGAAGAGTTTTTAGGTGATTTTTTTGAAATTTATGCTGCTGCTTTACTAATGGAACAACCAGAAGTTGCAAAGAGATTCATTAAGGATATTTATGATCGAATATTGAAAGTCATAACTGAAAGTTTACCTCCTGATGTTCCTTATGACATGTGGACTACTATGATTTTAGGAAGAAATATTTATACTAAATCACCATCTAATTATCAGCTTCCAAACAGAGAGTTGGATTATGCAATGGAATAAGGATTTTGGGTTTTTTTTGGCATTTTATAGGTTTAATTAGTTACTTTAGATTATCTCTCCTTCTTACAAAAAATTAAGGAAAAAAAAAATTTAGAGAACACACGACCTCATTTTCCAGTTGCCGAAGGCGGCCGTTAGTTAGTCGTTACAATTGAGAGTATGTTGCAATGTTGTATATTTCTACATGCCTTAACTTAGGATCCGGTTTCTTGCCCTCCAATTCAAATTTCCCTAACTGTAGACATTCACAACATTGGGGCAATGGCCGCCGAAGGCGGCCCTTCTATCTAGTAGTTAAATAGAATAAAACAAATCTACTAACTTCAACTACGTCAATAATAATTAATTCAATTAGTAATTTACCACAATACATACAATATAATACAAAATTAAAAACTCTCAGTTGAAAAGCGACCTTGACCAAGGATACGCGTCTAGGGAAAACAATATGGTCATATCCACCAAGCTCAAACAAATCATCTTAATAAGCTACCAAACAAGTTCGCCTTCTTCTTTCGATCAGTCTTCTTGATCTGTTTAGCACTAAGAAATTTACCACCACCAGCAGCTTCGTCGTCACTGTCATCACTACTACTGTCACTTTCGTCAGATGATGATTCCTCATCACTACTCTCAATTACAGTAATCTCCTTCTTTTGGGTTGACGCTTGTTTTGCATCAGCTTCTTTAACGTCAGGTAATCCACGGCTGGCCAAATCAGTCAAAGATGGCAAGCTTAATGCAGATGGTTGATTTTTAGGTTTGGAAACATCAGTGTTGGCTTTGTGCGTATTTGCAAGAACAGCAGCAGGAGTAGTAGGTACATGCCCCAGGCCAGGGACAGTTGAATTAAGAACAGATGACATCGCGAGTTTAGCAGGAACAGATGCAGATGTAACAGCACCTATGTTATCTTTCAAAACGCTAGACAGAGGAGGGGTGGCAGTCATTAGCAGTGGTGACTGAGATCTTCTGACAGTTGATGGAACCGACGCGATTAATCTAGGTTTCTTAATCTTACTTCCTTCTTCTGTTTCCGGCTCTGATGATGATTCAACTTCTTCACTTGACTCTCCTGATGACGAATCTTCCGCAGTACGCTTTCTAACAAGCGTCATTTTTCTAGAACTGGATGCATCACGGTTTTCTGCAGAGTTGATCGTTGTACCGCTGGAGTTAATAGAAAACGCCGCCTTATTAGTTGATGATGAAATTGATGGTGAACCACTTCCTCCTGTAAAGTGAGAAAACAACTTTCTTGCAAAGGAAACAGGTTTAGAGGCCGATTCTTTACTCACTGGGGGCGTTTTACTGAAAAATGAAGCAGGAGTGACTTTGCTGGGTCCTTCAACAGAAGTTTGAGGTCTACCATTGTTATTCAAACTTAGTGACTTCGATGGTAAACTTGGAGCTTTTGTTCCCACACTTGGAGATTTTGTTGTTTCTTCGTTATTCTTTAAATTTCCACTGGATACAGGTGAGTAACGTCTAGAATTTTCAACAAGTAATGATTCTTTAGGAAGTGGTTTTTGTGTAGGAGAACGCGATTTAAAAACATCAGCAGGAGCCGAAGAACTTCCCCTCAGTTTGAAAATATCGGGTATTGAGGAATCATTCAAGGCTAGATTGACAAGAGTTGACCCATTTCCTGATGCATTTGGAGTAGGAAGAGTTGTAGGGCGCGCAAACGCGGCACCGAACAGAGCTGGTTTCATGGCACTTGGACTTCCTGATGTAGCCTTCTTAATAGGAGAGATGTGCTTTGAATCATTCGAGATTGTATTTAAGCTTCCAACTGGAGTGTGAACAGATACACCGACTTTATCTTTCAGTATTGGTGTACTAGCTAGTTTATCTTTGGGAAAAGGTCTGGTAGCGTCTTTATCTCGATTCTTATGTTTATTGTCTTCATCATCTGTACCAATTTCAATCACCTCGCTGTCGTTAAATGATCTCAAATCAACTGATTCAAGCCCATCAGAAGACATGGAAGTGTCTTCTGCTTTGGCCCTATCCACAGCCTCCTCAGGTTGTGGAGTGAGTAAACTACTTTTCTTTTGCACAGTAGCTTCCACAACTTTTCTGGGAGAGGAAAATATTTCAGACTTCTCATGTGCTTTTGCTTCCGAATCTTTTGAAACACCATTTGATGGGGCCGCAGTACTCTCATGTTCAAGATCCTCATCAGAATCAACAAATAAACTTGGGGCTGTATGATATATCACTGCGTCTTCATTGCCGGCACTTGTATCTACTCTTTCTCTGTCTCTAGCACCGCCTACTTGTCCTTTTCCTTGAGTATAAATTTTGTTTGTTGTGGTTCCTGATACAACTGCTTCAGGTTTGCTTTGCCCATTTCCTGATGCTCCTTTTGAAATATCCGAAGTCTTTTGAGATCCACTTCTAACTTCTTGATACTCGTTTATGTTCTTTTCTATATTTTGAGGTATATCACTGTTCCCTTGTACATCTCGAGGTTTATCATTGTTTCCGACCCTGTGGAAACCAGAAGTTCCTGGTTGTTTTCCTACAGTAGGAGATGGAGAACTCGAGGATTCACGGGAATCCCTAGGTTGAGGGGTCATAGATTTATGAGGTACAATTTCAATTGGATACTTGTATGATCTGTTGTCTCTATTTGCTAGGATCAATCTTGGATCCAAAATTAAATTCTCATATTCATGCATATGTTCATCTACGCCAGAGGCAAAATTCTCAGGCATTTTCTTCAATGTTGCTTCCTCTTCAGTTTGAAGCGAATTCAACTTTTGCTCAAAACCATGTAATCTATGATTCAAAGTGGCAAGTTTTCCACGGCTTTCATCACTCACCAATTGATATCCAGTGTCAACTGGGCCATTATCGTCATCATCTAGATCAATTATTTCACTCTTAGGTTCCACGTTACTCTTTGACTTCTTCACCTTTCCTTCCTGAGGTATCTCTATTGGTTTTTTAGGTACACTAACTGGCTTTTGTTTGGGAGATGGTGGTGGGGGACGTCTGACTGACTTTGAAACTTCATGATGTTTAATTGGTGGTCGAGTCTCAGATTGTATTCGTGGACGCTTATCACCATCTACATCCACTAATGAGGTAGGTGCAGCGGCTCTTCTACTTCCTCTCCCCAAGCTGAGATCAACATCAGCATCCACCATATCAATACTAAGAAATTTAACAATTGCTTTGGCTTTCGGATCACGAAATTGAGGAGGAAGGGTTTTTGGAGTTGGCTTTTCACGTTTGGCAGGAATCTTATTTTTGAACATATCAAGTATCTGATTTTTCGAAACGCTTTCTTCCCCTCTTTTTGTCGATTGGGGCTCTCTTATCTTCTGTTGGACTGACTTCTTTGGTGGAGATGATTCAGGAACAATTTGACTCAGAGACTCACTTGCAATGGACTCATCAGGACTAGGGCTTCTTGAATCTGAGTTATCTTTGCTTACTGAACTTTCATCTGAAACAACAAAATTATTTTCCATATCTGATTCAAATTCTTCTTCTTCTTCTTCATCACTATCCTCAGAAGAACTTTCGCTAAATGAAAGCTCAGAATCGGATTGCTGAATGCGTGGTGCTTTGGGTTGAGGTGCACTGCCATTTTTGCGTGGTCTTCCTCTTCCTCTACGAATTATTTCATTTTCTAGTTGTGCATGTGGAGGTATCTTTAGCATACCGGTAGTGATCTTCGTACTGCCAGTAGTGCCAACAGCAGATGAAGAACTCGTTGTTGGAAGTACATTTTTCTTGGTTGGAATGGTTCTATTTTCGTTAACTGGTGGAGGAGAAAGAGGAACCGGGGATGAAACTTGATCTTTACGTATGGGCGAAGATACTGGACTGTTTCGTTTTGAATGTTTAACTGGAATGTGCTTATCAACTTTTTCAAAATAATCTTGTGTACGTTTTCGACTACTCACAAAATCAGAACCTGCAGTTAGGATTGGAGCATTATGAGCTCCAACTGTAGCAATTATTGATGTATTGAAAGGAGAAGTGCTCTTTCTTCGTATTTCATTTCTCACAACAATTCTTAGAATATCACCAGATTCAAATACGTCCGAAAGACAATAATCGGGATCTAAATCACAAAGATCTTTATCTTGGAACCCATCGATTTGTAATGTTTCCTCAGCAGGGTATAACTTCTTGTATCTTGCTTCTACTTGTTGCTTAACACTATTTAGATCTATTTCTCTGTCTGCCAAATGTAAAAATCGTTTACAATCTGAAGGATTTATACTCTTTGTTGGTTCACTAGAAAGACTCAATGGAATAATGAGAACCTGTAACTTTATCTTTGTCATTGTTCTAATGAGGCACTACAGTCTTTTTTTACTTTCCTAACACAACTCTCCAAAAAAAAAGAATACCCTTATCACTGCCTATGTTGTATCTGCAGTTCTGATTAAACGTTAAGTTGAATTACTTCAATAGCAGTCAGTTCGTTACTTACTTAGTTGTTGATTGTTGTTTATCTTTTCGGGGTTGTAAAACTTTCATTTTTGTTTGAAAGGAAAATTTTTGTCTCAAAAACAAAAAAAAAATGCTTTTTTCCTAATTGGGAAGACACGTGATGATAATTCAACTTTCTCTAACAAAAATTGGGTTACAAAACTTACAACCAAAGGGGAAGAGTTCAAGATCCCCGTAGATGTTCATACGCGTCCAAAGTTATATTCTCCTACAATCACCCTTTGATTAGAATGAAGAGTGATTCAAGAACTAGAAGGGGAAGATAGCTGAGGAGAAATCAAGGTTTCTCAAACTTCTGCCGTAAACAAAGTTTACCTTTTTGAATAAATTTTATTTCCAGTAAGAATAGTCTTGATTGGCCTATGGAAGTGGATTAACTTGTAGAAAACATACAGGATATCTTATGAGACTATATAATTCGAACTTAGCCTATATCCTGTCTCCAAAATGAATACTTTAATATAGTTCCAAGAAACTAACAAGGACATTGATTGCAATACTAAAAGAATAAAAAAGTTAATTCATCCAAGACCGGGATCAAAATTCATCAATTCCCGACCCTTTGCAGCCATCTCTTGTTTTCTCAACAATACATTAGCCAAATCGAACTCATCCTCTTGAATAAAAAGGTCATTAAGATTTGGTTTATTCCATTCTGGTGCCCAACGAATGATTTCCCCATCCATTGTCCCACAATAATAAGTGGCTGTAAACGGTCCTCCATTTACCATTGAACATGTTCTTCCTATATTCTTCGTTCCTCTTCTTGATAATCTTGATTCCATTTTCCCATCAACAGTTCGAAAAATAAATACATCACTACTTTCAGACGGGAAAAGTAAATATTGCAATTCAGTTTCTCCCTTTGGATTTAGTAACATAGGTATAGTCTGTGGATATTTGTTTCTTGTTAGAGGTCCAAAATTAATCAATTTATTGATTGGTGGAGCAAGTGAAGACACCATATCCCATACACGTACTTTATCATCGTTTCCTGCAGTGTACAATATTGTTCCAGACTCGTCCCAAACTAAGCCATTTACCGGTCCCAGGTGTGCTTTTACCGAAGATTTTGTGAGATTATCACTCGAAGTGTTTTGAATATTGGTTCTAAGCATATCCAAACGAGCTAAACAACTATTACTTCGTCGTATATCCCAGATTTTAACCTCACCATCATGTCCACCTGATGCTAATAAATATGAATTTAGAGGATGCCACTTAACAACCAAAGTTTTACCCTTATGACCTTGTAAAGTATGCAGACTAGATGTTGATCGCAAATCCAACAATCTTATAAACGGTTGATCACTCCCCACTGCAACTAATCCATTTTCGTCTCTTCCGCAAATATCAATTGAATAAACACGGTTGTCTAAATCAAAGCTAAAGACAGGTGTTAATTCATTGGTATCCCATACTTTGACAGAATGGTCAAACGACAGACTTACAAACATCCCAGTATCATGTGGCCACCATTGTATTGTAGATATACCAAATTTATGATGTGATTTCCGAGGAATAGTAGCAACATTGACAAATGTACTAATTGGATTATCATAATCAAAAGAATCATATAAGGAAGGATGATTAAATTTTTGGGCATCAATTTCATTTTCTTGCCTTTGAGTTTCTTCTTGTTTCAAGTCCCATAATTTGATAGAAGAATCAGCACATCCACTTAATAGGAATCGATAATCCGAGGATTCTAACGATAATGAATTGATCAGGGCATTTTGATGACAGTTTAAGGGGAAGACAGAGTATTTGGCAGATTGATAGATTTGTGAATAATAACTTTCAGTTATAGTTGTTGCAAATTGCAATGGTGTTATATTACCTAAAGCTCGATCTAGAAGAAGGGATTGCATGTCATTTTATGTAATTAGTAAAACCTAAGACTTAGAGTCATCTGGTGGTGGGGTTGATGATGAGGGATGATGGTGGGGACGATGGGGTGGAAATAGACGGGTAAATAATCCTGCATATAACTACACACCTGAAAAATTTCCTCATTGAAAAAAAAAACCAAAAATTTTTTTGCTGGCACTCACTACACATAACGCCATTCTACTCGATAGAGTATATTACTTATAGACCTACATACACATATAAACAATGCTTGACATTAACGCATTCCTCGTCGAAAAGGGTGGTGAACCAGATAAGATTAAAGCTTCTCAAAAAAAAAGAGGCGATTCAGTCGAGTTAGTTGACGAAATCATTGCCGATTACAAGGAATGGACTAAAATTAGATTCGAATTAGATGAACATAACAAACAACTTAATGCCATTCAAAAGGATATTGGTAAGAAATTCAAGGCCAAGGAAGATGCTAGTGAATTATTAGCTCAAAAAGAAAAATTAACTCAAGAAAAGAAGGAATTAATTGAAAAAGAAGTTGCTGCCGATAAGCAAGTTAAATTTAAAGTTAACCAAATCGGAAATATCGTTCATGAATCCGTTGTTGATTCTCAAGATGAAGAAAATAATGAACTTGTCAGAACTTGGGCTCCAGAAAACTACGAAGTTAAACAAGTTGCCGCTGCCACTGGTGCTCCAGCCAGCTTATCCCATCATGAAATCTTATTGAGATTAGATGGTTATGACCCAGAAAGAGGTGTTAGAATCGTCGGGCATCGTGGTTACTTTTTAAGAAACTATGGTGTTTTCTTAAATCAAGCTTTAATCAACTACGGTTTACATTTCTTATGCAAGAATGATTATACCCCATTACAAGCTCCAGTTATGATGAACAAAGAAGTCATGGCCAAGACTGCTCAATTATCTCAATTCGATGAAGAATTATATAAAGTCATGGACGGAGAAGATGAAAAATACTTAATTGCAACTTCTGAACAACCAATCAGTGCTTACCATGCCGGTGAATGGTTTGAATCCCCTCAAGAACAATTACCAGTCAGATATGCTGGTTATTCCTCTTGTTTCCGTAGAGAAGCCGGTTCTCATGGTAAGGATGCTTGGGGTATTTTTAGAGTCCATGCATTTGAAAAAATTGAACAATTTGTTTTGACTGAACCAGAAAAGTCTTGGGAAGAATTTGAAAGAATGATTGGATTATCTGAAGAATTCTACAAGTCCTTAGGTTTACCATACAGAGTCGTTGGTATTGTTTCTGGTGAATTGAACAATGCTGCTGCTAAGAAATATGATTTAGAAGCTTGGTTCCCATACCAAAAAGAATATAAGGAATTAGTTTCATGTTCTAACTGTACTGATTATCAATCAAGAAATTTGGAAATCAGATGTGGTATTAAGCAACAAAACCAAACTGAAAAGAAGTATGTCCATTGTTTGAATTCTACTTTAAGTGCTACTCAAAGAGCCTTATGTTGTATCTTAGAAAACTATCAAACTGAAGATGGTTTAGTTATTCCAGAAGTCTTAAGAAAGTATATTCCAGGTGAACCAGAATTCATTCCTTTCGTAAAGGAATTACCAAAGAACTCTACTTCTAACAAGGCTAAGGGTAAGAAATAAATGTTCCTTTCTTAGAATACTATAAATAGTTAGTAGATTTGTTAATATATATAACTAAACCCTATAATATATTAGTAATTTAATTAATTTGATAATGATAGAAGATCGTTCGTATTGTAAACAGAAATCGTTAACTAATTCTATGACGTAATTTACTTTCTTTCTTTTTAAACAAAAAAATAAAAATAAAAATGGTTAACTCGTGATTTTAGTTGACTCTCTTTATGTCGTATAATCAACTCACTAATTGTAATTACAACAACTTTATGAACGAACCACTAACGGCGTTATATGAATTCATATCTTCTATCATTTAACTCTTTTTCATCATAAGTAAACAATGATAAACACAGATAAGATAGCATATCCTCCAATATCAGAACCTCAATCTTCCTCTCAATCATCTATGCGATCGGAGCAAGAATCGGAAATACTGCGAGAAGTCCAACAGGAATTGAATCAAGGTCAATGTGCTCAATGTTGGGGTGATTGTTTCGGAAGTTGTTTTGGTTGTTGTCTGGGCCAGAATACTTGCCTTAGACAGGACACAGAAATGTTCGGTAATTTGCTAACGGTACTTTGTTGTGGGTCAGCCATTGGAAATGCTGTTTCGTGCTGAGGCTATGCCATTTTTTTTTGCATTTTTACTTTTGTGACAGAACTAGACAAGATCCATCTTCAAAGGCTTTGACTTTCGAAGACAACTTCAGTCAAATCTATAGAAACCACCAATTAGGAATATAGACCAACCCCATAATCCAACTGCTGGGATATACAGAAAAGCACGAAGTCTGTCTTAATAGAGAAATACATCCAGATCTTGTCACGGATCTACGAATTTTCACCTTTTGCATTGAAAAACTCTCCATTGCTACTAATAGCTTTTCATATATTTAAATTAAATATTAATAGAACGTAATGATATACAATTGAAATCCTCTTTCGATTTCCATCAACATCTAATTATCGATTTCAAGCCTTTTTCTAAATTTCTAAAACCTTCCTAACACATGGCATCTAAACAGCCTTCAGCGCAACAACAACAGAGAATAGCAGCACATGTACCACAGAAGGCACCACAACATCCACTATCTTTCTTTTCTTGTTGAATGTAAACTGGTTGTGGTTGTTGTTGGTAGTATACTGGTTGTTGTGGAGGATAACCTTGAGGTGGTGGAGGTCCTTGTTGTTGATAGTAAGCCTATTGATGTATATGTTAGTAAATAGTTCGCAAGAGTTAGGATTGGAGAAAAGTGACGTAGCATTCGAGTTTTTAGTGAAATTGGAACATGACTAAATGCTCGAATTACGAAGATACATAATTGAAATCCTCCAACGAGAACATTCAAGCGATACTGATTATAGTACCAATCTTCAACACTCGAGTAAAAGGTTCGAGAAACGAACGCATGAAAGCTCAATTAAAATGACTCGAGAATATACAACCACATTTTACAACACGTGTGGCACCGTCACTCCTCCTTAACAGAATTCCCAACCATCGATTCATATAGTTTTGCTCATAAACACCATACCATTTTTTATCTAATTGTTGAGTGTATAAACTAGTAATGATAAGTAGAAAGAAGGAGAAAGAGAAGAAAGAAAGAGAAGAAGAGAAGAAAAAGGGATAAACAAACCAAAGTTAAATAAAATCCATATCAAAAAATTTCATTGACAGCGAAATTCTAAAAGTTTAATGTTTAAACAATCAACAATCAATTGAATCATTCATTCTTCAATTCAATTCAATTCAATCACTAACCCAAAACAGTAATCGTTTTTTAGCTCTTCTCTTTTTTCTATTCAGCCTCTTTTGTTATGTCATGACAAGAGAAGGGAAAGCCAAGCCTTTCACGCATATTCTACTGTGCCCTTAATTTTTCAGTCCATCTTCGATGTATTAGCCAAGAGTTGAATAGAACGAGAATTTTAGTTAATCTGAAAAATCTTTGTTCAATTGATTTAGTTCCCATTCTATTCTATTCATTCAATTTAATTAACTAAAAGTTTGTTCAATGAGAGAACAGGAAGAAGCATTTCAAAGGAAAACATCGGATAAACAAATCTGACGAGCTAACTTTGCACGGAATCTGACACAAAAGTACCATCACCCACCCATTTGAGTTAAATTATAATTGTGAATTTCATTCGGTTGGGATGTCATTGATGACCTTACAACTTGCAATATTCAAGAAATTTAGAGATCAACCTTAACAACAACAACCACTAGTAGTTCGTAATGTCATAAACCAAAAATCCCTCGTAAATTTTTTTCCTGATCCCGAGGCCATAAATTTAGACTTTATGGTGTTCTATATTTAGAACAACTTCTTCACCTGATGACGTATATGCGCTTCACAAACCCCTAAGCCGTTCTAAAACAGACCTTTGAGACCTCCGCGTAAGAATTACCTCCCTTTATAGAGGCAGGGTTTCATACCCACAACGATTGTGGAGTATTTGTATATCTTAACAATGATAAACAATTTTGTTGCCATGTAACCTTCTTACACATGTAAGATATCGGTTAAATAATCTTGTATTCGGTTGCAAACAACTTCAAAAATTGAACAGATAGATTAGAAATACAGAATACACTCTATACAAAAATAAAATCCCAAACAAATCCAAAAAAACCTTCCTCTATCTATGTTGTTGACCCTCCACAAACGACATAGCCTCCTCCTTATTAATCTCAGAAACTGTACTCACCTTATTACTAAACATGACACCATAAAACTTATCAGCAACTTGTAACATTTCTGGTCTGAATGTAGTACAAATAAATTGGGCATTCACAGCCAATGATTTAATCAAAGATGCTACAGCAGTACGATATTGAGTATCTAAATTAGCATCAATTTCATCAAATAAATAAAATGGAGCGGGATCACAATTTTGAATTGCAAAAATTAATGCAATTGCACAAAGTGATTTTTGACCACCTGATAATTGTTCAATTCGTTGTTGTTCATCATGTCTTGAATTAAATGAAACGGAGATCGAAACCCCAGTATAATTCTCAATAGACTCTTGGGATTCTGATTCTGATTCTAAATCTGATTCGGAATTTTGTTGACTTTGTCCGTCATCTTTTCTTTGCATGATTAAATTACCAACACCTTGAGGTACCAATTTTTCAAAAATTTCATGGAATGCCTTTGCCACTTGTTTGAAACTTTTCTTAATGGCATCATCTTTTTGTTGTTCCAAATTCTTGATTAAATTCTCAATTGATTCTCTAGAAGTTTCCAATTCCGTTCTTCTTGCAACCAATTCATCACGTTGTTTAGTGAAGGTATTGTATTGTTCCATAGCCTTTTTATTAATGTGCGAATATTTGGTTAATTCCTCATTCACTTCATTCAATTGCAGTATTAATTCAGAAGTTTTGAATTTATCATAAGTCTCAGCCCTGAATGCCTCTTCAGGCAATGCACCCAACTCTGTCATTTTCTTACCGACAACTTCACGTTGATTAGCTTTTAATGCCTTTGCACTAAGGACTTTATTTGAATCTTTGGAGAACTTTTCCAATTTATCCATTAGAAGGATTTGTTGGTCATTCAATTTCTGTAATTCACCTTCAGTTTTTTGTTTATCTTCCTTTAATTGATTAAACTTATCAGTAGCTTCTTGATTCCGGGATTGTGCAGTATCTAATTGAACCTGTAATCTGTCTAACTCTTCTTGTAATTCACTAGCTTCTAAATCATGGATTGATTTCGACCCAAATTGTAATTGATCTTGTTGAAGTTTTGCTAATTTTGGAGAATAATTATTAATCAATTCTGATTCAATTTCACCAATTGTTGATTCTAATTCCGTAGACTCAGTGACCACTTTATCCAATTCACTTTCAATTTCAGAAATCTGTCCACTTAACTTTTCCAAAGTTTCAGTTTCTTCTTGAGATAAAACCTGTGTGAAACCAGAATTTAATTCGTGTTCATGTTGTTTCATATTAATAGACAACGAGTTCTTACTGCTCTTCAAAGTGTCCAAATTAAACTTTAATGAACTTAATTCTTGTTCCAAATTAAACTTCTTATTCGTTATTTGAGACAATTCAATCTTGATAGGTTCCCATTCATTATTCTTCTTATCCAAATCCCTAATGTTTAATTGTAATTCATTATTCAAAGAAGTCAACTTTTGATTAATCTCTTCAATTTCATTTCTGGCCTTATTCAACTCCTCTTCAGTCTTCTTCAATTGCTTTTTCTTCCTACTTTGAGTCTTTAACGCATCTATTCTCGATTTCTTATAGTCACGATACCCACCAGTAATAACCCCCTTAGTATCAACCCTATCACCATCTAAAGTAATCGCATTCAAATTGAACCTACGCGCCAATTCACCACCTCTCAGTAAATCACTAACAACAATTGCCTTACCAAATATTTGCTTGATAGCTTTAGTCACACTCTCATCATGACGTAATCTTGATAATAATGGAATACATTGATATTCATTTGCATCAGGATATTCCATATCAGAAACTTGGATCCTATTCAAGGGCATAAATGTCACCCTACCAGCTTTTGTTCTATATAATTCCTCCATAATCAATGCAGCAGTTGCATCAGTATCCACTACAATATGAAACAACGAATTACCGGCAATCACTTCAGCAGCAGTTTTGTACTTATCATTAACATTAAATAATTCGGCAATTGTACCGTATACTTTATCACCAAGGTTAAGTTTTTCAGTTATTGTCTTAACGGCAGCAATACCCTGTGCTTGAGAACGATCCATAGTTTGATTAACGAGATCAGTAGCATTACTTAAATCATTGGTAATGGAATCATACACACTCTTAAGTCTAATTTCATCACGCCAGAGGATTTTCCTTTCATCTGTCAAGTTTGTAATTTCTGATTTATGTTCACCAATTTTAGTTTTCAATTCAGCAAGGGATTGAATATGAGTATTATCATTTAATTTCTGGTTAAGTTGTTCTATTTGAGTTGAAAATTCTTCAAGAGAATGTTGGCGGGATTTTATTTCTCTTGTAAGTTGACCAATATCTTGTTCCTTTACTTCAAGCCCTTCTCTTAAATTGGAGATTTCTTTCGAAAGCCATGAATCTCGATCCTTTTTAGATTTAAATTTCAGAAATCTATTTTGTTTAGAATAGATTGCTCTTTGCTTAGATGTGAATTCAAAAAGTTTCTCTTTTAATTGAGATTCCTGCTTTTGTAATAGAATTAATCTTGGTTTTGATTGTGAAATTTTGGCATTATGTTCTCCAATAAGAGATTCGAACCGCTCAATTTGATTTTTGGTCACATTTTGTTTTTCAATTGAAATTTCAGTATTATTACGGAGTTCATTTAATTTGATTTCTTTATCAGCAATAACTTGTAACAATTGATTATAATCCAAATCAGTTTGTTCTTTTTCCATGGCTGCAACTTTCATGGAAATTTTTAATTCATTTATCTTATCTAATAATTGAACACATAATTTTTCTCTACTTTCTAAACGATTCATATCATTCAGAGAATTTTCAACTAATTGATTATATTGGAAATCCAAGTCTTCAATAGAAGCAACCAATTCATCATCTTCTCTTCTAAAAATATTATATTCCAAAATTTTCTTTTGTTTTTCAAATGTTTGATAATCTTTTAAATCATCACTTTCAATTTGTAAATCAGATAATCTACCAGCAATGCTTTCTAAAGTTTCATCAATTCTCAGTTTTTTCAAATCAGATTGATTCATTTCTTTCATTGATTCTTTTAATTTATTTTCAAAAACGGTAGCACCACTAACTTCTTTCAATAATGCTAATCTTTCATGATCTTTAGAATTTGTCAAACTAGTAATTCTCCCTTGTGGAACAATATAATAAGGATTAGACCTCAGGAACCCGGCACTTTCTAATAAATTCATAATATCTGACCGAGTAGCTGATTTCCCATCAAGTGAATAATCATCTTTCTTTATCCCAATAGTTCTTCTAATTGATATTTCTGATTTATTAATTGGGAATCTTCCATCAGTATTATCAAATATAATTTCAACATAGGCAGACATAACAGTCCCAGAACCTTCATGAATCAACCCTTGACGTTCTTCTCTATTCATATGGGTATATGCATCACTTAGAACAAATCGAATGGCAGCAAAAAAGTTTGATTTCCCAGAACCATTGCGACCAACAACAACATTATGATGAGGAGAAAGTAAATCTACTACTGTTCTATTCTTGTAGGTTTTAAAACCTTGGATGATGATTCGTTTAATGTACATGACTTGTGAATGATAATGAATAAACGAATGTTTGAATCAATTGGATGAAAGTTGCTTCTTTATGATTTAGTTTGGGAACCAGTATACGCGATTTTTGAAGGTTTTTTTTGGCTTCGAAGACGCGTCTTGTACACTTGGTAGCGATACACACAGTTAACTAAGCAAGCAACCAACCTATCAAACTAATACTTTCTATATCTCTAGAGATTTAATTATCAGTAACCTAACCTCTTCTCAATAAAGAGCTTGACTAGAACTAGCTATGCTAATAACATTTTCTAAAAGTAATTCTTGAAGTAATCTCTCTATTCAAGGTACCCGAAACTATGAATACTCATTGTTTTACGGTTAGCCATGCTAAAACATAGTGGGAGGTTTTCAACAAGACATATTCGATTCCTCCAACAAGACATTTCTAATAAATAAATGCTGTTGCTGTTTGTTACGGAAAAAAGTGAAGAATGCCCAGAAATTAATCACAAGTACGAAGAAACAAGACTTTTATAAAGCGTAGTGGTGGTTGATCACAACAAAACTTCTTAGATGAGGAAGTTCAATTAGAATTCAATATTAGAGGTTCCATCTGGTAGCAAACCGGTACGCATCAGGCAAGAAGTGATACCTTTTAAAACCGGCTATGCTCGTCGCTGCTTAATTTTCGTTGGCATTGAACTAAGGATTGGATGAGATATTAGCTATATGGGAGAAATTCAGATATATTAACATCCGTTTGACTAGGTGCAATCCGTAATCAAGATCTCCTTTCAAGAGTGCTACATTCGATAAGGACAAACTGTAGGGGTAAATGAACGTCTTGATTATTTTAATACAGTTAACGGTAAAACCTTTCGTTGATTTCAAATTGCTACAGTCTGTTCTTGAATTGGACCATCTTCAAGTAAGCGAGTAGATTAGTCAGGTGAGGAAATATGAACAAGTCGAAATGTGTTACAGATCATTACATTTTAATCTCGATCTGGATTCTGCTTTTGATATCATTACGTCTACCGGAGGTTCAGGAAGACAATTCTTCTTTGTTCAAAGGATCAGCACTGATGGTAGAGGTAATGGAATCCAAAGCAAATTTCTGGTCTGGCTTAAAATTCTCGTAATGATTTGTACGTATACTCAATATTTCAACTCTGTCATTTTCCTTCAAGGTCCTCTGACCTAAGAACAGACTGTGGCCAATGGAAATGAAATAAAGTATTACCGTTTAGCTATTGTATTATATTATCTTTTTTGGTTTTTTACTTCTTTTACGCTACATGCGGGGGAACTCTTACTGATTTGACAGGGCAGAGAAGAAGAACCAATATTTCTCCCTTCTTGGTTTGATAATTCGGTCAACCAAGTCATATAATCCCTATCATTAGCATTATCACCTATAGTTAATTATAACGTTTCAGGATATTCGATTTCTTCAAGAAGAGATGAGTAGTAAATAAAGGCTGTTAGCTTTTGTCGGAAAGAAAATGAAGATCACCGAGAAATTGATCACAAATATATGGGATGACGAGGAAACTCGTTCGTATTACTCTTGCTAAGCGTAATGGTGGTTGATCACAATCAGATAGTACAGTTATCAACGTAAGTTCAGCCAGGGGAAACAAGGAGAAGGACTATTCTTTGTGGGGGAAAAGACCCCAGATCTGATGATCTGGAAATTCCTTTTATTGCAACAAAACTTTGAGATGGTGATGTTCAACTTGCATCATTTGTGGTATTAGTTATTCTTAGTTAATACTCACATCCAGTAGGGTAAGTATGGGTGTTATCATCTTTATTATCAACATAAGTGTGAGTTCAGTTTATAACGCCGTATAAGATAACTGGAGATTCCTGCATATACATTTATACGCTAACACGATCTCCGCTTAATTTATCCACAAGAAGTTTGGAGCAGTAAGAAGCTTAGCATCGTAATCGAAAAAAATGCCTTAAGGGTTGTTGATCATCGTTCAACTCTTTTCATTCATTCAATGGTTCATTCACTACTCATATAAACTTCCGATTATTTCTCAACATTCAATTGTAACTACTAAGTTTTTATATACTTTCTTTCTAAGCTTTAACATAAACACAATATGTCTAGATCCAGAAAGGCTAAAGAATCAACATCAAAGTCATTAGATAGATCTATGGCTTCAATCTTTCAAGGTGAAACAGAAGAAGAAATAAATGAAAAGATCAACCAGATTGAAAAACCAACAACCGAAGAATCAGAACAGCAACAAGAACAACCAGCACAACAGCAAGAAGAAGAGGATCTTGCCAATTCTCCATTCCCATTTAATTATATTTATCAAGCCCAAGATTTCTTAAATGATAATTTAAATTTCTTAAGATCAACTCAAGTCTTTGTTGTTGTATTCTTTGCTCAATTGCTTTATCTTCAAAGAGATAAATTTGAAAAATTTGATGTTAATTATATTGCTGTGTTAGTGAATTGGGCTGGTTTAGCCGTGGGATTAACTTTAAGTAACATTAGAGGTAATAAAGCTAAAGACAGTACAGCACCACCAGCACCATTACCTGATTTCAATCATATTTATAGTGTTTTATTACCATTATTGTTTAATATTGTTCATTATAGTCCTGATTGGTTTATGGTTAATCTTTCACTTAATTATTTCATTGTTGATAGATTAAATTCAGTATTTAATTTAATTTCAGCAGTTATGTTTTATGAAATGTATAGTGAAGGTAGATCATTTACTACATTACAGTTTGGTCAAGTTGCTATATTACACTTTTTCTTATCAACAATTTTAAATTATGTTAATGATGGTAATGTTGAATCAGAAAATATCCCAACCATTAAAGATGATGAATTAGAGAAAGAATCGGATTATAACAAATCACTTAAGAAATCAGAAATTCAATTGATTTGTCTTTTATTGACAAATTTATTGTTTAATCAAGAATTAATGAATGATATATTACCTTTAACTATATTTCAAAAATTGTTTGTTAGTTTATTAGCACCATCATTCTTATTATATCCAATTTATACTTATATTCCAGAATTTATTAACTTGGTTTTATTTGGTGGTATATTTTATTGGCTTTCAACTTATCAATTACAACATATTTTAGGAGATAATGCCATTAATTGGTTATATGAATATATAATGAATGAACCTAAAAAGTTACAACTTTTACAGATCTGGGCTGGTCTTTCAGGTATTACAATTCCAACCGTTTTCTTTGCTGTTGACTCATTATCATTAAACATCAGAAGAAAAGTATGGCATTTATTCATTATTGTGATTTTAACTTTTACTCCATCAATTTTATTTGAAGAAATTGAATTTACAATGATTAGTTTACTTGGAACATTAATTGTATTTATTATTATTGAACTTTTAAGATTTACTCAATTGACATTTATTGGGAGATTTTTATTCAATAAAATGATTAAATTTCAAGACTTTAAAGATTTGAAGGGTCCTTTAAATGTTTCATATATTTATCTACTTGCAGGAGTTAGTTTCCCAATTGTTTATGATTATATGATCCATCCTGAAGAAGTAAGTATAATTAGATATATGGGTATCTTATCTCTTGGAGTTG
Source organism: Hemisphaericaspora xylofermentans (assembly GCA_002105455.1). Classification (NCBI taxonomy): domain Eukaryota; kingdom Fungi; phylum Ascomycota; class Pichiomycetes; order Serinales; family Debaryomycetaceae; genus Hemisphaericaspora; species Hemisphaericaspora xylofermentans. The sequence continues at coordinate 148,735 of NDXA01000019.1, read as the reverse complement.
GAGATACTTTTGCTTCAATTATAGGAAGAAAATGGGGCACATTTAAATGGAAAGGTAGTGATAAATCAGTACAAGGATCAATTGCATTTATTGTTTCAACAGTAGGTGCAACATATATTATCAATTATTTATTTGCTGGAAGTAGACAAGATTATATTCCAATTAATAATTGGGAAAATTTGATTTGTACAATCTTAATTGGTGGAATCTTGGAAGGAGTTGTAAGTATGAATGATAACTTCTTAATTCCAATCATTTTACCTGCAACTTATCAAATATTGAATGCTTGTTATCCGTAGAAAGTAAATGAGGACATTTGTGTATAATTAGATGTTGTATTTAGTGCATTGCAAAAGACTCTTAATAATGATGTACTTATTATTTATAATTAGATAATTATGGGGTTCTCTATACTCTCCCCCTATATCCATCTCATTTATCATATAAAAAGTAACAGAAGAGGAATGTAACAACAACACACCATTGAAACTTTTTGCAATTAATCAATGTCAACACTTTAAATTAATGGGGAACTGTAGTTCTTTGAAGTCACGGGGGGTTTGTCAAGGTTAAATGAGAGAATGTGGTTGTTTGAGGCAAATATCAATCCGGTATATTTAAAGCTATCCTTAGCATCTGAATAACGCAAAAGTTTTGTAGTCAATGATCCAACAGACACACAGACTGATTTGTATAATGCAGTCAAAGTACTACTAATTGGAGATGTATTGAAAGAATTCAGAATATCTTAATCATTTGCATAACGTGTTCGGGTTGCAATGCCTGTGAAATTAAGGAAATGATCACCCACCACCTGTCAAAGCTGAAGATTATCCATATATTCAATTGCTATTTTACATGATTTTCCATGATCCTTACTTTTCATACGTGAAACCAATTGTTTCGAGTCATCTCTAATGAGCAGTAATTTGACAGCATTGTTATACAAATCCGTCTTATTCACTTGTGCATCATTTTTATCTATAAAAGGTTTTCATTCTTCGGTTGCTAAGAATAGGTTTGTTTAAATAAACTTCATATAGTAGAATTGTTATTCTTAATCTGTCAATCTATACTTACTCAATAATTCTTACTATTCCCACCGTAATTACATAAAGTAGTATGAACTAAGAGATGAATAGAAGTGAGAGTAAAACTTTTCACGTGTATAAGCTGATGCCAACGACATTAACGAACCATTCTGAATTATACACACACATTCTCTCATTTACTGTTGACAGGGTTGTTTGAAAAATCGAATCACAATTAAGCGAACAGTAATCACCGCTAACAATCCCCCCTCCATTAAGTACGCGTGTGTCCTATACCCAATATTCTTTAGGACTATTATCCCCTCCCACCTCGCTCGCTTATCATCAAAACCATGACTAAAGATAGAGCACCCAAAATCCTTTCCCGTTCCGAAATCATTAATTTGATTTCTCAAGGAAAAGCTATAGTAATATATCAAAACCAAGTGCTTAATCTCACAAATTGGATCCCAAAACATCCTGGTGGGGATAAGGCCGTATATCATTTAGTTGGACGTGATGCTAGTGATGAAATGAATGCATACCATAGTAATGAAACAATTGAAATATTTACCAGGTGGAAAATTGGTGAAATTGATTATTATTGGGAAAATTTATTACCTCCCATTCAAGGTGGTATATATCTTGATCAAAAAGGTATAGGAGCTACTGTTGGAGAGGTAAAACCTATCGTACCTCAGAATGAATTGGTGACTGATGAGAATAGACATGAATTGTTTCCAATCCCAGAGTATGAAGAAGAAGATGTAAGTAATCTTGGTAATAATGACACTAAGAAGAAGAAATCAGTAATTGTTGATCCAAAATTGTTAAGTCAACAATATGATAACAAGTTAACCCATCAAGATATAGTATCCATGCCTCCGTTAGACTATAAGTCCCAACAACATCTTCGTGATAAATATAATGAATTACATGAACTTATAATCAAAAATGGATTTTATCAATGTGATTATTGGTCTTATATTAGAGAAATCACCAAAATTGGTTCACTTTTCTTATACTCCTTATCATTTTTGAAATTAAACTACTTATTCCTTTCTGCTCTTTTTATGGGAGCTGCGTGGCATCAAGCCACATTCATAGCCCATGATGCCGGTCACGTCTCCATAACCCACAATTATCAGTTTGATAATTTGTTCGGTATGTTAATTGCTGATTGGTTTGGGGGATTAAGTCTTGGTTGGTGGAAACGTAATCATAATGTTCATCATTTAATCACTAATGATCCAGCTCATGATCCAGATATTCAACATTTACCATTTTTTGCAGTGAGTACAAGATTCTTTAATTCACTTTATTCAACTTATTATGAGAAATATTTACCCTTTGATAAAGCTTGTCAATTTTTACTTCCTTTCCAACATTATTTATATTATCCTATCTTATGTTTTGGAAGATTTAACTTATATCGCCTTTCTTGGGCTCATTTAATCAATGGAGATGGTCCCCGTCATGGAAAAGCAGCTTGGTTCAGATATTTCGAATTATTAGGCCTTTCATTCTTCTTTTATTGGTTCTTTTATCTCCTTGTCTTCAAATCAATCGAAGGAGGATGGAATAGATTCAATTATGTTATGGTATCCCATATGGCAACAATGTTAGTGCATGTTCAAATCACATTATCTCATTTCGCAATGTCAACTTCAGATTTAGGTGTAAGTGAATCATTCCCCTCTCGACAAATTAGAACAACAATGGATGTAGATTGTCCAGAATGGTTTGATTTCTTTCATGGTGGATTACAATTCCAGGCTATTCATCATTTATTCCCTCGTATACCACGTCATAATTTTAGAAGAGTTCAACCTTTTGTGATTCTGTTTTGTCGTGATGTAGGGTTAAGTTATTCTATTTATGGGTTTGGAAAGGGGAATGATAAAGTGATTGGAAAACTTGCTGAGATTGGTAAGCAATGTACAATACTATTGGATGCCACAAAACAATACGATGGAGATTTATATTAGAATACATTATAGGAATATGGTTTATACTTTAATAGAACGTTTTAGTTTTTCATTACATTGTGATCAATTAAACCTTGTTGATCCAAGTACTTTATAAATTCGATGATTTCACTGTTTTCATGAGAAATCTGATCTTGGGCCACTAAATGCTTGAATAATGATGAATTGGAAACAACTGTATTCTTAGTTCTATTAGCGTACAATTTAGGTATCAATACTGTCACCTCATTGATCTTTCTTTTATAATGAGTCAAATCGTGTTCATGAGATGAGGCAATGGGATTCAATTCATTGACAATTTCATGAACATTTTTACACTTATTCCCAAATTTACATTTCCCATATCGTTGAAAAAATCGGCAAATGTTCTTAGATTTCTTATTATCTGGAGATTCTTGATTTGGACCTTTTCTCTTTCTATTTTCTTGAGATTGTTCGTCTTCTTGCTGTTTTTGTTGTTTTTTTAATTCCTGTTCTTGCTGTTGTTTCCTCTCAAGATTTTTACGTGATGGCCAGTGTTTCTTACGTTCTTCGATCCATTTCGCTATATCTTCCTCTGTTTGTAATGTAATTTTTGTTCCTGGGATATAAATAGGTTCATTTGTTTTGACTGACACTGTTTCTTCGTCGTTAATGTCATCGTCATGTTCTTGTTGTGGAGGTGGATTTGGTAGGTCAGTATGAGTTGACGTTGGGAGATCGGATTGCACTGTTTGATTAGGTAAATGTACTGGTAGGTCAAACATAAAAGAGTCAGATGAGGTCATGGCTTCGCTATATTTATGATATTTGTATTACGGGTGTTTTGAAATATGTATTCACTTAACTAAGCTTTAAGAGAGAAATGATTATGAAATGGTTTGTGAATTAATTTGTTAGCGATGATCTTCGCATATAAATTTATTAGAAGCGCATTGTCCAAAGCGCAATTTTGTTAACATTGAAAGAATAAACTATTGAACCTCTTTATATATAACAAATAGAATTAACATCATTATGATTATCATAATCATCTCTAAGAGAGCATCCGTCTTGATCGTTTATAATATCAAACTTATCATCAATGAACATTCTTTCATGTTTCAAACATGGTGGAGGTATCATCAATTCATTTGATGACAAATATCTCAATCGTAAATTCGTAACCATATTTGGATTGTTTGATTTAAATATCAAACTTTTATTCACTTCATTAATATCCCCAAATTCAGGTGGATTACATTTGAATAATGATTTAACAACTTGTTGAGGTTTAATCAATTTTGAAAATGAATCTATATAACTATCTTCAATTTCTTCATCATCAGAATCTTCAAAATCTATATAATTATCAGAAACGAGTAGTGATCCGATTGTTGATAAAGGTGGTGGAATATTTGTCCATTCTAATCCTTCTTCTTCCTTTTCTGAGTCGGAAATTAGTGCACTTTCGTCATCATCAGAAATAATATTGATAGTGACTGGAATTGCCGGGAAATGATGTCTCTTTCTATAGTAAGGTTCAATGGAATTTCTTCTTGATTGACTGGATTGTTCTAATAAAGGGGCATTACCAATTGAAAGATTTATTGCCGGTAGATCATATCGAAGTTTTCCAATAATACTGTCATTTGGATTAAATTCTGCAGAAACTGTTGCGGAGAATGAGTGTGATCGATAATAGGGTTCTTTTACCATTAAAATAGAAGCGACAATATTAAACATTATACAAGAAGATGATACCAAAAAACAAGGTTGTCTGACTTACTTTCAGTGGTTAGGATCTTAGTTTGAAGTTTGTCTCTCTTTTATATACTTTAGATCGAAATGATTGCAAAAAAACAAAAATTAAACAATTGGATTGAGTTGGGACCCTTATGTTTCAGTCAGTGTTCCAGATAACAGGAAGAGATAAGAATGAAATTATACCGCCACTAATTATTCTATTACATCACAGTAACATCATTTTTATATTTAGTCTTTATTTATATAATAGGAAGCATTCATACGCTTCTTTCTCAGAAAGTGGAGCTGTATTCAATTCATTTGGCTCTTGCAGGTTTTGTTTGTCTTTTGTTCGAAATACATGAGAAATTATGCAGGAAAAGAAAAAGCGGAATTAACAAACGTTTTACAAATACTGGCGCGATTAGTTGCTATCACAATTGCCAGATAATTTATTATAAATATACCATTAGAATTCCCATATTTCTGATTTTACAGAAATACATATAGAATTTTTCTATAATTAAGCTCATATAGCAATTTTAATATATATCAATTTTATCGTTAATTTTTAGTGTTGCCCGGCTTAATTCTAACATCTTTCGGAACAAAACTCCGAAAAACATAAAGAGCACTCTATAAGTTTCCTTCAAAGTTTTAGATTGCAAATGTGATGAGAGCATATTAGACTAATTTAGTAAGCATCAACCTCATGTAGTATTGATGAATATCACAAACATGTTCAAAGTAGGAATTATCATATACACTGATATCGACACTTAATCACGTGACTAGTTTATTGTTCGGATACTTTTATACCGAAAATTGATTGTTAGCGCTATCTGCGGTGAAAGAAGCGGGAAAAAAATTGAGATTTGTTGATTGATTTTAAAATCAGCGGAGAAGTTTAGAAAGTTTATAGTACGGACTGCTCTTTCAGATATAACACAACACAACACAGCACAACTCAAGTAGAATATGTCTGCCTTCAAGAAGTTCACAGACTTTGTTTTCTCCAAGCAATCATTAAGATATATGTGTACTTCCCATTTCTGGGGTCCAGTATCAAATTTCGGTATTCCAATTGCGGCAATCTTGGATTTAAAGAAAGATGCAGATTTAATCAGTGGTCCAATGACCGGTTCGTTGATTCTTTATTCCCTTGTGTTTATGAGATATTCATTAGCTATTACTCCTCAAAACTATTTATTATTTGGTTGTCATTTCGTTAATGAATGTGCTCAATTAGGTCAAGGATTTAGATTTGTAAATCACCATTATTTTGGTGGTAAGAAACCAGAAGCTATTGAAGAAGCTCCAGCTAAGAACTAAAATCTTTGTTGATTAGGAAATCTCAATGCCCCAAAGAAGAGGTTTAAGGTTAGGAGACGGTTTAATTCAGTAAAAATATCATCGAGCTTTGCATAAATGGAGTGGGAGTTTGAGAGGAGAGGATTCTAGTTTATTAAAATTGTGGACGGATTGACTCCACATGTATATTTATTCTTCTTTAGTTGTTTCTTTTACTGGTAAAATAGAGAAAATAAACTCAATTGGTCTTAGAAAGTGGTATGGATAAGTCAAAAATGCATCTGTTGTATACATAATTGATTGTTTTGAATAGAGAAATTCGTAAACCAGCCATTCCTTCTCCACATTCTATAGTAGTTCTTCTCTCTTCCAATGGGTCTATGGCCCAAATGTACGAGTGTCGACTCGACAGAAATGGAAGTGCGCTAAGATTTTTCTGGGCATGTTGAAAGTGGCACCAACCTTCGTAAATTTCTCCTCACCAAAAAATCATAAATATAAGCAAACTAGCTGTAAAGGTGGTAATTGTTGAATTCTATACTCTCTGACGCTATCGCTATTGGTCTTACTACATTCAACGGTTGCTTAGATACAAATTTCTCGCAATATCTCAAAGGAGATCAAAACCTCGATGATAGCTACTAATCTCTATGGATTAAATGTGATTTATGCAATTAAAGATCTATTTTGGGAACACTACGCCTAAGGATAAAGTAAAGTATGGTATTCAAGAATAAATGCTCTTCAGGGGGGAGTTACTTTAGTCGCTGGTCTTAAAGGTGCTGATGCTGCTAATGCTATTCACGTCTTCAATATTCGTGATAATTATGTTGCTGACAAGTACTTCAATGACTCAAACAAAATCTCTCTCATTCAAACTGATCAAAAATTAACCCCGCCTAGTATCCCAGATACCCCAAAGGAGGACTCTGTTTTGGCGGTCTTTACTTACTGGAGGTTAGCTAATGGTGCTGATCTTCTGGAACCAACAATGCAATAGATGTTTTTGCTTAGGTCATTACTACCAGGGTTTGTCCTTCACCAAATAGAGTTGGATTTATTACATAGCATCTCATTCGGAAATAAACCCAATTCTATGTGGTATGACCTAAACTAAAAACATCTGTTACATTTGTTGGTTCCACTCAACTGAACGTCATGCGCCTATGGTAAATCTTTGAACAGTGAATAATCTCAGGCATCTAAGCCAGATCCACTTGAAGTTATTGAGGATGCTAATATTTTTATTGAAAAATCAATGAAATTGTCAATATGGTTGATGCTGGTGAGTTTCGTCCATTTGTTGTAGCTGTTCTGACCTATGTATCTAGAGAAGTTGATGCAGTTTGTCTTGACACTGGAAAAGAATTCCCGAAGAGCATTTATTCTTGAATCCCATATTTTACTTTGTCTTTAGGGGTACTGTTGCGGTAGAGAAGTTGAATTTCATAAAACATCTTTAATCCATAGAGTTGTAGTAGGTACCATGGAGGTTTGAATTTCCTTTGAGATAGTCCGGGTAAGAATCGAGCCTTAGTTGCAATTAAGCCTAGTTCTAACAATAGTAACAGCCTCGGGTTTTAAGCTTAGGTTTCTAAATCATCACCAAGTTGAAGAAGAATAACAGAAGTTTGACGTAGCAATCTACATAGTTGGGTTTACTATCCAGGACATAACTTTAAATGAGTAAGTTAAATTGGATGTTCTTTAGCGCCAAGACAATGTGTGAGTCTAATAGTCATATTAAAGGGATAAACAAAAGCTCAGTCATATGATAGCAACCATAAACTTTTTGATGATGTGGATTTCAAAATCGAAATCTCTTTGCAATAGTTCATTTACTTGTTATCATCTCGTCTTTTTTTGACTAAATAAGAGCCACTTTTCAATGGAGAAAGAAGTTAATTTTGTTAATCAAGGCTAGGGTGTGTTCACTTTAATTAATTAACTTTCACATTCAGATGAATTAAAGGTTAATTCAACAACCAAGGAGAATCTCATCGTAAATGTTAAGTATAAAGTTTGCAAAGAATGATTTGTTCATCATTAACAATTAGAGTACAAGATAGCTCTCCCTTCATGAATAATCATTAGTGGTCAATGGTGATCCATGGATGATGATGATCCATCATCATCATCATCATCAACATAAGGTCACATAGAAATGCAACCATAAACCTCGGACTAACAAAAAAAAGAATCAACAAAACTGTTCGCTTAAGTCAAATTTCTTTTTCGCTTGAAACATCATATTACCCAACAACAAGAAAAATCCTAGTAGACCCACATATACATAGATATACACCACACTTTCTTACCACCCGTCAACACTTACTTATTACTGATGGCCAGTTCAAAGATAATGGCGTTCCTACAAGAAGCGAAATTTTATTTTAAATCAGTTATATTCGGAACTTTAATTGCCGGATGTGCAATCTATGGTGTAATTGCATCAATAATATTAAGACTTGTTAATAGGATTGAATACGCTCAATGTAGTGTTGCCGGTGCATTTTATCACGTATTTGGTTTAACCTTAGGTGTCAAGATAAATGTTAAAAATGCTCATTATTTAAAATCCCTTCCCGCAATTGTTATATCTAATCATCAATCAGCTTTAGATGTCTTTATTTTAGGGAAATTATTCCAACCAGGTTATACTGTTACCAGTAAGAAATCGTTGAAATATATTCCATTCTTGGGTTGGTTCATGTATTTATCTGGAACTTTCTTTTTAGATAGAACTAAAGGTGAAAAGGCTAGAAAAGTTTTAGAAACTGGTTTAGCATCATTAAAGAAACAGAAGCGTGCTTTATTCATTTTCCCAGAAGGTACTAGATCAGGAACTGAAGATTTAACCATGTTACCATTCAAGAAGGGTGCTTTCCACCTTGCTAAGCAAGCCGGAATTCCAATCATTCCAGTTGTTGTATCAAATACTTCCCCAATCTTCAATTCAAAACGTAAAATCTTTACAAGAGGTGAAATTAATATAGAGGTATTACCACCTGTTCCTACTGATCAATTAGAAACAAATGAAGATGTCAAGAACCTTTGTGAAAAGGTAAGAGAAGATATGATTGAAGCCCTCCAAAGAGTTGGATACTCAAAGGTTGCCGGAGAAAAGGAAGATGTGGTGAGTGAAACTGAAGATTCAACTTCTATCAACACTGATGATGTGGAAGTTGAGGTTGAAGTAATTCAATCGAAGGACCCAGTTGTTTCTAAGGATTAGTTCAAAGTAAGAGAGATTTTGCACATAGTTTCTATGGGATGATTTTTTTAACTAATCGATTTATACTTTATACTTAGAGCATTTTACAATAAATTTTAGTCTAATATAATGGCTTTACTCTTTTTGCTCTTTTTCTTTGGTTTTACTGTGATGACCGGAGGTGATGCACTATCTTTCAGTTCTTCACCAGGAGCCTTGGACTCTTGTGGTAGGGTTTCACTCGATTCTTCCTTCTTTGATTTAGATTTCTTTTTAGTCGTTGTAGATTTCTTCTTTTTCTTCTTCTCTTCGATCGTAGACTTAGCCAACAGCTCCCGAAGAGCATCTAAATCAATCTCATATTCATGCTCATTCTTAGTATTCATATCAGAAATTTCAGATGAATTCAAGTTGAAGTTATCCAAATTAGAAGAATCAATCTTTATCACATTCTTCCTTTTACTTTTTACTTTATCTTTTGGTTTCAAATCATTCAAATCACCATTTCCATCACCAACCGTCTCTTCATTCAAGATTAAAACTTTTTCCTTCTTCATTTTAGTAACCTTTTTCTTTTTCTTCTGCCCACCCTTTTCTTCATTACTTAACGATATTAGTTCCGTGTGTGAATCTGGAGTAATACTCTTTTCTTGAAGAGAAGCGCCCTTTCTAGTTGATTTCTTCTTTTGTTTATCATTATCAGATCCATCCAAATAATATGGATCATCTTTAAGTCGTTCCAATCTTTCCTTCTTACGTTCGGAAATATCTTCACTAGTCAATTGAATCAATGGTTCTTGATATTCTTCTTCGGGTTCAGATAAGAATAATTCATATGAATCAGAAACGTAATCATCTTCATCATTTAATTGGAATGGAGGTGAGTTGATTTCGGTATCTAAATCCAAATCATCAGGCGTAGGGATATTGCGCTGAGCATTTCTTGCTACTGGATTCAATTGGTATGACTTGAAGAATGAAGGCAAGATATGTGTCAATAAGACAGGTAATCTCTTCGGGGATGTAGAAGAGATGTTTAGCATTGCACCATTATCGGAAGCATTAGCTATCGGTTCAGAAGCTTCAACGATTTGTTCTTCGTTACCTTCTGATGCAAATGGATTGGATTCAAATTCAGGCATAGGAACAATCGCACGTGCTGTTGGGGAAGCAACTTCCTCTTCATCTGAAGATTCCAAATCGTCATATTCGTCATTTCCTTCCTCCTCACTACTTTCTTCTTCACTTTCATCATCATCACTTTCAACTTCCGATTCTTCATCGCTAGATTCATTCTCAACAACTTCCTTTTCGTTCAATTCTCTATAATATTGCAAATCTTGGGCTTCGAGAAGTTTAATCGAGCACAAATCGTTGTCAGTCATAGCTTCCAATGATAATCTCAAAAATTCTAACCAAGACAATGCCCGTTCTTGAACTTCATAATTACTATGCGTTTCCCAAACACTCAATAGTCCAATCAATCTATATAAACCATAACTCAATTGATTATATCTTTCCACTGGTAGTTGATCATTAACGGTATAGGTTCTTACAAAATCAGTTACAATCGAATTGAATAGTTTAATTAAGGCCTGGATTAATACTGCCAATACTTCAGGATGCCCGAATGATACCAATTTAGCGGATATTGGAAAATTTAAACTCGTAGTCAATCCTAGCGCTTTATCAATTTTATAATTTATAAGTGAGTTGAATATTTGAATCTTGGTACTCAAATTAGCTACCAATTCGTCTGCATTTAGTGCTGAAATTTCATCTTCTTCGTCTTCGTCGTCTTCATCATGTTGCTCATTCTTCAATTCATCGATATATTCACCCATGATCCAATAGAAGTCTCGAAGGAGGATTGGACATATCTCAATAATTCTTGAATCTTGAACTAATGGAAAAACAACCTTCTGGAGAAGAATAGGCCTGGCTGAGGGGACTTTAGTTGCCAAGTTCTTAAATTCCTTTCCTAATTCATTAGCAATAGTGTCTGCAACAGCAGGAGATACCGTCACTTCACTAGCAGAAGATGGCAATGGTAACAAAGTTAAATTTATAAGATCTTTCAAAACTGCAACATACCATCTAAAGTTCGGAATATTGGAATAGTTGTCCTGAGCAGTTATGGTAAGAATTTTCAATGATATTTCTTCCTTTAAGACTTCTGAAACTACATTCTTTTCACTGGGAATCAATTGTAACAATAATAATTTCACTAGTTCGACAATATTATCTTCAGTCACTAAGTAATGACAAATTTCCAATGCTTTTCTCTTGATAATCATATCGTTATCAGTTAAACATTCCATAACGACCTTGGATACACCTTCTTCGCTATGCATGAAAACTGGGAAAATCTTTAGGATATTGATCAATGCGAGCAATCCCACAAACTTTAAATTAGAGTCTCGTGTCTTGAAAAAGTTCATTAATTGATCAATACAAACTTTTGCAGTTCCCTCATCTTTAGAAGAACCACCAGTTAACATCTGCCCATTGACAATACAATTGATACATTCATACACTAATGATGATGCTTGCGTTCTCAACATTAATTCCATAATTGAAGGTAAAATCTTCTTTTTCATTCTTGGTTCTACTTTGGATAAACTCTGGAAAAGTTTAAGAATTCTAATAATAAGCCAATTATTTCTAGTTTCTTCCAAGATGTTAAAGAATTTAGGTAAATAACTTATAAAGATAGTTGGATTCTTTTTAGAAATCTCACAAATAACATTCACAGTAGCACTAATGACGGAAATATCACCATCATCCAATTTTTCTATAACTCTATCAAAATTCAATCTTAAACTTTCTGGATATTGTAAAAAGATTTTATACATGGCAAGGATAGCTTTCTTTCTAATATATGGTTTTGAATGATTCAATTTCATAAGGACATCATCGTTTATATCCTTAGCAAGATTTGGAGATACAATTGTGGCAATACCACTTAATGCAAGTCCAATCTCCACATGATTATGGGAATTAAGATCCTTTTTAAATTGATTCGTAGCCAACAATAGCAAATCCTGTTCATTTTTAAACGATTGTATAGCAGCTAAATAACCAATTCTCTTTTGTTGGAATTTACTTGATGCCATCACCTCTAAGATTTGAAAATTACACCATGCCATATCAAACCCATACATTTCCAAATAAGCTAATTTCAAAATTGCCATTGCTTTGGTTTCTAAATCAGTAGTAGACAATTCATTCTTACATTCTTGTATAGCGGTATCTAAGAAATTGGCTAAACTATCTGACGATTCTTTAGAATGTGATCGAATGCCTTTGATCAAATCATTTAAAGATTTTTCAAACAGAATTCCAAATGGTTTGAGTCTAGCCAAGACTTCAGAATTCTGTAATTGGAATGACATCACCTATGCACTTTGTCCAATTGCTCTATATCCTTTTCTTTAGTGAGATCAATGTAATATAAATAAGCAAACAAAGTCTTGACTTGATTTGGTAGCAGAAAAACATTGAATTGGTTGACTGGAGGAGTTGACTGACTGAGTGAATGACGGACGGACAGACAAACAAACAAACAAAACAACGAACGGAAAAAAAAGTTTAAGTCCGATGTCGACTAAAACAAAACACCGATTGATTGACACTGGCGATAGTGTATACTTTTACTTAAGGACAAACAAATGCACGAAGAGCAAGGGATGTCAAGTCAGATACTTCCGCCGACTGATCACGAAGAAGAAGTATCTTCAATTGATAGCACATTGGTACAACACGAAGAAAGATCAATAACAGATGAACCTACAGAATCAATTGATGATAACAACTCATCAAGATCAGATGACGATGATTATATCATAAGTGATGACAACGACGATGACGCTGAGATAAATCTAATGTTAACTAGATCGCAGGATTTACAAAACCCTCGTTTATCATTTACTGGATCTTTGTTAGATCACGCCAATTACTTTTCCAATAGTCTATCCCATGCCTTGGACTCTGTCGAGTTGGATAAATCACTTGCACTAGAGGCACAGATTAGTGGTAATATTAATAATGAGAATCAGAAAATAATAGACAAGACGAATGTTCTAATTGAGAAATTGAAGTTGATACAACAATTATGTTTAGACATTTTTGGTAATCCGCAAGTCGTAAACACCGCAACAGAATCAAAACTAAGTAAAATCGAACAAATGAAACGTGATATAGTGAGCATCGAGAAGAGAATAGAGATATTGAAGAATGGAACGAATGTTTCATTTAAACTACCTCTATTTAAAAAAAAATCTACGTCGAAGTCTATAGGAGTGATCTCCAAATACCCAATTGAATACAATCAAGCAAAAGATAAAGTACTAGAAAGGCAAATTGACGACCCATAAACGAAAGCAAGAAAAAAGCAAAGCAAAACATCTATTTCTCCTCATAAATAGCACCTAATCCATCGAGCCAGTTTCCTAAATAGAAATACATACCAACCAATCTATATTGATCACTTGGAGCTTCAAGAGTTGAATGATGGCCTCCAGTAGCATTCCCAAACATTGGTGAAAGTGTTGCTTTATTGGTTTCAATTTGAATAGCATCTATCCAAGCACCATTTCTAACATGGAACTTGGTAATATATTCTCCAGGATTTAATGAGTATTCACTATAATGAGGACGTTCATTTCCAACCAAACTTGTCTTCTCCTCATCATCAACTGGTGCAGAGATGTCAAGATTCTTCACTCTGGTAAATAAGGATTTCATATAGTTTCTAGGTGGGAGTGCTGGTGCATCTTTGAAATAGAATCTGATACCATCTAAAGCACCTCCATGATATACTCTAACTTTATAGACTGTCAGAATATCAAATCCGGCAAATTTCATTTCCTTGTCCAGTTTGTCACCTAACAAGTCACCCTTATAACCAACGATAGTTCCTCTGTTTAATCCAAAGTCACTCTCAATAACGTCTTTCCGCTTGGAAGCGATATGTTCTTTAAAATTCGTAATATAAAGATCACCAGAAATAGAAAGAACACGAATATCATAATTTTCATCTGCATTTCCACTATCTGCTCTTTTAAGTTCATTCAAGTTTTCATCGTAGTTAATAACCATTTGTTTAGGAAGTTCTGATCCTCCATAAGCAGGCGGAAACCAAGCTCTATGATATCGTGCAAGATCACGTGTGACAACTTCGACCAAATATATCCCGGAATATGATTTTACACATATACTATTATCGGAAATAATATGCAGTGAAGGGATCTGATTGTTTGGATAGTCATTGTCAGGAAGGGTGGTACTTTCATAAATCTTAGGAAAGTCATCAACGGGTAAACTGAAACAATCGTGATAGAAATATCTAATCAAATCCAATGGATGCCAATGACAACTTTCTGGCCATTTCCCATCTGGTCCAACTTCTTGCCCTGGAGATCCGGTCCTTTTGCATGCAAGTTCCCTAGTCATGAAAGATCTATTGATTCTAACATAATCTCGCAACATAACTCCATTAACCTGGTGAGGACTACCCAACAGATGTCCAATCTCATGTAAAAATGCTCCAAATGTGATATTCAAACATTCCCAACTAGTTCCACATTCACCACAATCATCCGCAACTTCCTTTTTTGTCAATTTGGTACAATCTAAAAAGCATGGGGAAACTGATGGGAAATTATGTGGCCAAGAATGTAATCCATGGGAACCAAATATTGCCATTTTCACGTCACTAGTTCCACCACCTAATGCTGCATGAGTTAAAATTAGATCTTTCTTGGTATCAAATGTAGAATCTAAGAATATACATGCACATTGAACTGCTGTTCCAATTGCCTTGGAATATATTTCAGGAGTATTTTTAACCAATTCAATAGCATGTCCCCAAAGCCATCCTGAATCCTTTGCATCTTTATTCTGTTGTGCATAGTCGGGGTTTCTTAATTCGGCAACGGTTCTAGGCGAAGTTAACACATGAATCTTAACTTCTTGATGTGCATTTGGAGAATGTACGTCATATCCAAACACACCTTGATGACTGGCACTTTCTTCGGTAAATTGGAATGATCTATTACTTAAACCAAAAGTTCTCATTTCTTCTTGAGTAAATGCTTGCATCAATCTTCCCATGACTTTCATTTTCTTAATAGCTAATTCTAATGTAGGTTTTTCACCACGTTGAAGTTTATAACTTGGCATATCAAAAGTTCCATTGGAATCGATTCCTCTGATTAAACATAAATGAATTGGCTTGTTTTGAGGAAGTGGATTAAACGTAAGGGTCAACCAACCTGCATCAACTACTCTGGGCCTATTTCTATATTCAGGAAACCCCTGAGAAGAAAGATATGCATTGTCAACTATTTCCACTTTGAAGACGTTTCTTTCATTAGGTGAGACGTGAACAATTGCTCTGAAGTTACCGTTCTTATTCACTTCAAAATGCTGTGGAGGAAAGACCTTATTATCATTGTTTGTGAATGTAATGATCCCTCTAGATATTCGTGTGGATGTTCTTCCGATGATAATTACTGTTGGAGATGAAACAATTTCATTATCTTGATAATTGAATGTTATAGTCATAATCCTTTTAATGAGCTATAGATCAACCGTAAGCAAAAAAAAAATGGGTAGCAAAGATGTTTAGTATTGGGATGGTTGAAAGGAAAGAAGGAGAGAAAGAAAGAAGTGTTGTGTGTAGTAATGTGGTTTAAGGTCCTTTCTTGGCTCAAGGAAAGGAGGAGGGCTGTGGGAGCTGACAGGATTTGGTGTCTAGATCCGGATTTAATTCCCAATTAGGAAACTCCGAAGATTTTCCCCATCTCAAACAAAACTTGTTTGTTATGGGAACAATGGAATGATACAAATTGACATATTTATAGGATAATAAGCATATGACGACGTGGGTACAAAAGTGACGAGTAGGTGAACAAAACAAACATCGGTTCCTATACTGATTTGAATCAATGCAGGTATGTGCAACAATAACTAAAGTATTTAGTAGGGTTTAATGTTACATGTTGCATCGAACGTTAAGAAAGGCTTCTATCGTCAGGCAGGAAATCCAAAAACCAACTGTGCGTTACAATTGTTCATTGAACACTCTGGCTTTTCATTAAGTAGTTGATGATCAATGTGGCCGAATTAGTCAATTTCGAACTTGTAGGAAAGGAAACGAACAATAGCATTTCACTATTGTTTCAAAACTTAGCTTTTTTTCTTTGTAATTCGATCAAAAGTTGTACTATAAATAGGAGACTCATAGAAGGCGCAATTCCATATCTCAGGCTTTGCCTTGATATGTTTAATTAATCGTTGTATCTCCTCTGGCGTTCCAATTGAATCCTTCCTTATCTACAGTTCTCAGAAAAGTTCCCGAACGTTTTTTTTTTGGACCCTATTATGAAACGTACACCACAATAAAACTCTAATATTCACTAGAAGAAATACATAATTACATCTAAAATCGGCATAACGCTCATAGTAAGGTCGAATACTTTCTAAAAGAACCTTTAAAACCAATCTTGCAAATATAAAATAGTGGAAAATTAGTAGATTTATTACAATAAAATTTTCGCACCCATATTTGATGCCACCTTCTTCTGCATTCCCAACGCCCTAGTCACGATCTGACATATGATTCAATATATATGAAATGTGAGTTTTGTCCGTGAGGTCCCAGGATTTGAGAATCGCCTCAATACGGATCTCCTTTATCTGTTTCTTAGTGTAAATCATTTAGCCGAGATCTGTTTTTCTGTAGACCTTTTCAAGCATGGGCTCCACACTGGAAATGTCAGGATTCATTAAATATAGTATATACAGTTGAAAGGTTAAAATAAATGTAAATGACTCTTAGTACGACAGTATATACAGTTGAAAGGTTAAAACAAATATAAATGACTCCTAGTACGACATTGGGTGAGGTATGGTTCTTCTTCACTTCAATTAAGTAACGAAGTTATTTTCTACTAAATATAATGATACGTATTTAGCATCGCTTCCAAGAAGTTGTTGAAAGACGTCATTCTAGTGCGTTAATATATGATTTTGCACTCAAAAGTATCAGTCTACGAATAATGCTTAGCAGGAATGTCGCGCAAGAAATTTATATCTTTAGGTGGAGGCTCCAATTTGAATTCTTCAACATTCTTTTCAAAAGTAGCATATTCAATTAATCTTCTCTCTTCCCATGTCCTAAGATCTTCACTGTAATTGACATATGCACCGCGGGGTGGTGCATATTTCTGTTTTTCTTCATCGGAGAATTTCTTCCATTCTTCTGAAGCCTTTTTGATAATTTTCTGTAAATCTGAAGGGTTTTTGGCCTTTTTAGCAAAATCGGACAGATAGCATAAGAAATTGGATGTTGGTTTTTTTGGACGTGGAGTAAATATTTCATAAAGCTTATTAAATCTTTCACAATTTCATTTCCAATAATTCAATTCATCTTCTTTAAGTGAATCAAAGCCTAGAAAATTAGGTTCGTCCTTTTTGTGTTCAATGTACTTTACATAGAAATTCCTAGTAAGTAGAATACATGGATGCTTTGGACGAAATATTCTAGACTCTAACCTTAATGCCAGTGTCAATCCAAGGGGAACACGATCACCACTCGTTTGTGCACGTTTTATATCTTCAAAGGTCTTTGGAATAAGATATATCCTCTGAATATTATATTTTTTAGCGTGTTTTTTAATAATTGATTCGGGGAGTAGTTCACGCAATTTAGAAACTCTAGCTTCAATTACAGGGTGTAATGGAACTGGAATTTCGGTCAAGAAACGCAAGGGAATGTAGGAAGGTCCAAAAGCTCTAATGGGAAGGTGCCGTACAAACATTTTTTAACACTTATATTATGTGTGTGTGTAGTGTAATGTAATGTTAATAACTTAAATGGGAAAAGCAAGTGTGAAGTTTTTAACAAATAGGCGTAAGTTGTTAGATTTTTAGAGAGTCAATGAACCAATTCTGGGGTTGATGTTACTGCAAGTTCTTTTTTTCATTGGCTGTTTGTTTAAAACCTAAATGATTCACAACAAAGAGTAATACAATACAACACAGATTTAAAATAACCTTAACAATCGATCATAACGACATAACACCGAACCATCAAGGCCCAGACTGAGAAAGGTTGGTCAAAGCGTCAACAATTGAATCTGAACATCGGCTAATGGAGTGACTTAACCTACAATTTTTCAGATCACCAAATCAAATTTTTGGGACAAAAACGGAACGCTACCATGTGCTCGTCCAAAATCTATGTTCTGCATCATCACTGTAGCAAGAGTTGCTAACTAACGGCGATGAATCTTCAACTTCTAATTTAACCTGCTTTGAACCCTGACAATCCTTAATAAGTCCCATTTATCCCCCCCTCCAATTCTGACCACTCGACAATTGTAACCCAATGCCACAAAAGCGAACAAGTGAAGCACATCAAGCAACAGCATTACACTGGGGAAACCACAAGAAAGCCAAAATTTCCGATCCTAATAGATCAAAAACCAAAGAACCAGAAGTCATTGAAATATCTTCAGGTGATGATGAAGATG
This sequence comes from Hemisphaericaspora xylofermentans, assembly GCA_002105455.1. Lineage (NCBI taxonomy): Eukaryota > Fungi > Ascomycota > Pichiomycetes > Serinales > Debaryomycetaceae > Hemisphaericaspora > Hemisphaericaspora xylofermentans. Next base: position 129,948 of record NDXA01000019.1, on the reverse strand, counting down.
ATGAACCTCAATTAGCAATCTATAAAACAATTGACAACTCGTTAAATCCCAAAAAATATCTAACTGAACCGTCACTTCGACTATTGTATGCACCAAGCTATCCTGAAAAGGACCTTGAACGCGTCAACAAGGACACCGTTAGGATGAAGGACTTAATAGGATCAGAAGATTTATTGGAGACTTACCAATTTAATTTTGCAGTAGATTTAGAATTCTTCTTGGGTTTCTTACATCCATATTTTATAACTGAAAGTAGAAAGATCTTGTTTATTACCGGAAGTAAACTTCTTGATCCAGAATTCGAAGAAACCGCATTTATAAAACTGCAATATAACGTATCCGAAGTGATTGCTGATATACCGAATCGATTTGGAACTCATCATACCAAAATGATGATCAATTTTTTTAGTGGAGATACTATGGAAGTAGTGATTCTGACTGCAAATTTGAAAAAGATTGATTTTGGAGGTTTGACTCAGGCAGTATGGACATCTGGAAGACTTGTGCGAAAGAGGGAAAATACGAAGATTCCTCTAGCAGGGGAAAGATTCCAAAGAGATTTGATAAATTATATGAAACGTTATAATAAACATCAAGTTACAGAAGTAGCGGAACGTTTAAAAGGCTTTGACTTTCTGCCGGTTAAAGCAGAGCTAATAGGTTCAACTCCAGGTACGTATGACCTTGAGAAAATGACAAACGAAAGTGAAATTTACGGATATGGTAAGTTCTACCAAGCATTAAGAAGAAACTCACTATTACTTGACAATACTGAGCGAAACAAGAACTATAATGTTCTAGCACAGGTTTCTGCCATTTCCTATCCATTCTCCGTTGAGAAATGGGCAACAGCAGGTATGTTTTCACATTTGTTATGTCCAATGATGTTTTCAATGACCGAACCTTTCAAATTACTCGAGCCAGGAAGTGGAAGTTTTAGAGATCATCAAAGGAAACATAATTATTCACCAAGCATTGTATATCCCACTGCAGCTGAAGTGGCGTCATCTACGATAGGATTTGGTGCGGGTCAAGCTATTCATTTTAACTACACTCAAAGTTTTGTACATAAGAATTACTATAACCAAAATATAAAACCATATTTGCGAAAATGGAATTCATCAGGTATTAAAGAAATCACTGGTAGGGAAAAGCTCATGCCACATATAAAGATGTATATGTGTGATAACGGTGACAATTGGGCTAGTTTAAAATGGGTATATACTGGAAGTCACAATCTTTCGAAACAAGCCTGGGGTAGTAGGAAGGGGAATAAGTTTACCAGTGATGACCCTTCCAAATATGAAATTAGCAGTTATGAATTAGGCGTTTTGGTATTTCCTCAAGAAGGTCAGAAAATGGTACCTGCCTATTTGGATCAACGTTCTTCAGAAACGGACTCCATTAGGATGCCATTTAAGCTACCTCCAGTGAAATATACCTCAAACGATTTGCCCTGGAGTTATCATGTTAGTTATGGTGATAGCTTGAAGGATATATATGGACAAACATTCAACGTTGATAAATAGTAGGGATATTCATGGAAATCGTTCTCTGTATATCAATCAAATATAGATTTGACTTTTCTATTGCCTTGCGTAGGGCCCAAAGACAGTTTTAAGGTTTGCTTCTTTCTCTGAGGTTCTTGATTATCATCATCTGAATCACTATAATCAGTATCTGCTTGCTGAGCATCATTCGCGAAGGGTTCCGTATCAAAACGAGGAGTATCGGCATCATAAGTAACAGCGTCGTAACTATCAGTATATGAAGATTGTGGTTCTAATTCAGTACCTTGTCTAGATAACACATTTCTAGAATTTCCACCTTTGGATATGGTTCTTCCATTACCAGGTTCACCTCGTTTCGAAATTGGTTCAACTATACGAGACGGTACGCGAGACATGGTTGGCAAATTCGAATTCGACCGCGATATTGGTTTAATATCCTGATTTTCAATTCTTTGTATCGTATGCGACGGTATTGCCAACGGATTTGCATCCTTTTTAACATCAACTGTGACCTGTTTTGTTTCCATATCGGATAATTTATCATCAGCTGTAATCTGAATAAATCTAATCAAAACCTGTTCATTACCTTGACATTCAAAAAGGATCGGATCTCCAGGGTTTCTAAAGTAGATATCAAAATTGTCATTATTCGACAAGGTTATATAATTATCATCAAATTGTTCTTGGTGAGACGAAGTTTGATTGAGAAAAGTTATTATATTCATGAAATTCTTAAAATCACGTAATCTAAAGTTAATGGATATCTTCCTTTGTTCATCCTTATCAGTTGGTCCTAGGTTACAACTTGTGAGTTCATCCAACCCTATTGTGACTGTAACGGACATAGGCTGCTTTAAAAAATCTCTCTCTTTACTAATTTGTTTCGTATAACCACAAAACAGGATCTTATTCAATCTAACATCAAGTCTAAAATCTTCAGCTGAAGGAGGTACCATTTCTAAGAATTGTTTAGGGATAATTTGTTGAATTATGATATGATTAATTTTATGTCCATTTTCATAATCATCTTCAGGATGATCATATAGCTCTTTCTTATAAGTTGATGCAATCTTAATCTCTCCGCGTAAAACAGGTTGATAGTTTGTTTGAAATTTCTTAACAATCATTTTATTAGTTTTAATTTCAATTAAGAATTTATATCTTTGGATTAATGGTGAATCTAAACTCCAATTAATTCTGAAACAAACATATTGCATATTATTAGCATCAAAGCTTTTAAAAAGACTAGCCAAATGTCGTGAATTTATGATGAATGAATAGGATCGTTGATCCATTTCATATTCTTCGTTTAAATCATTATATCTTAACGCGTCTTTTTCAAATCCTTCACGTAGAACACTAGTAAAATCCACTGAATATTCATTAAAGAATTCCTTTTTGAATATAATTTCAGCATGAGAAGTTCTGGAATTGTTTACTGCTGATAAACAAATTGAATCTTTAAGGATAACGAATTTAATAAATTCAGAAACAGCTGCTAATGATAATATTGATTTTGACCAAATAAGTTTATGCTTTTTTGTTTCAATGGATGCAAGAAATGACATTATATTATATTGGCATCTCTTGCGGGTAAGTAACTTAACTGAATATAGTATGCTATAGTATATTACTACTTATACTGGGAAATCTAATATCTTGATTAAACAGATCTTGTGATCTAAAACTGGAAAATGCGATTCTAGATTCATTCTTTCCTTATGGTTAATTTCTCCTCTGTTGTTTTTTTTTCTTTCTTTTCCAGTTAAAACAAGAGGAGGTAACTAAACATCCTGGAATAGTAAATTCGAGGGATTTATAATATAAAATAGCTAACATACTTCCGATTAGATAGGCCATATGTTTTAATCGAATAGGAATGAACTAATTCTCGAGTAGAGCCAATTACTCTTTTAATTCATTTAAATCTGGAAATGTTATAGTTAGTTGAAATGAAATGTAAATTTATATGATTGCTTTTTGCAGTGAACGTTCTGCATGGACCTATTCCCGCAATAGTCAGGCCATGAAACAACTATCATTTTAACACTTCGTAGGGACATGAAATCAAGCCCTTATTCAGATTCAACCATCGAAATCTCTCCCTTACAACTACTACATTTTACTAGTAACACTTACTCTTACTAAGCAGCTAAAACAAAAACGACTCCCCAAAAAAATCAACCAAACTTCTTCACTTGCAGAATTTAACTTCGTAAAGCTTTCCTTCTTTCTTTCTTTCTTTCTTTCTTTCTTTCTCTCTTTCCCCCACACATTTTCACTTTCACCTTATTTTAACAAAAGGCTACAACATCACTTTTTTCTAAAGTCATTCATATTAGGTAGACTAAACCAATATCAATACTATAGATTGATTAGAACAATTGGAGCTGTTGAACAATTCTTGTCTATCATATCACTGCAAAAAATTACACAATTTGGCCCACGCATCAACGTCCGTACACATTAATATTAATAACAAATCATAATTTATCATGTCTTTCTTGTTCAGAGGACTTTCCCCAGAAAGGAGAATGACCAATCCAGACTTAATTGACTTAACCCAGACTGATAAGAGCGAAGCTTCGGGAATCATTAGCGATTATATTGAAGAAAGATTGAAAGAAGAGGAAGACGATGACGACGAGAACGACGACGACGATGATGAAGAGATATGTGAAAAAGAAAAAGACGATCGTCCCAAGAAACAGCTTAAGAAACGAAGAACATTCCTTAGGAGGATCCTCACTGGAGGATTGGATTCAAATGAAATATCTCCGGAATCCCTGGGACACTCGTCCTCTTCATCAATGGAAAATAATGAACCAGACTTATCTCCGGTAATATTGAATGGCTACAAAGATAGTACAAAACATAGACTACTAGATGCGGAACTAGCTAGTAATATTCGGAATTTGATTCCTGCTAGATTACAATTATTTGATTCTTGGAATCTTGTTTATTCAATGGAACAGCATGGGATCTCATTAAACACATTATATCGTCATTGTAAGCCAGAATATCAATTACAACAACTAAAGAAAAGGAAAAAGCTAGAAAAGGGGTTTGGAGATTCGATTGTTTCCAGTATGTTGGTAGGGGACGTTCCAACATCAAATTCTAACTTTGAAGCAAAAAGGCCTCAGGGTTATGTCTTAATAATCAAAGATGAGAATAATTATAAATTTGGTGCTTACCTAAATCAGAATTTGAAACCTATGGAGCATAGACGATATTATGGAAACGGTGATTGCTTTCTTTGGAAGTGTGAACAATATGATCCTTCCAAGCTTGACCACTATTCAGAAAAGAACTCGGATGTGTCAAATAACGTTGCTACAAGATTTAAAGCATTCATGTATACTGGAATAAACGATAATATAATATATTCAAATAGTGACTTTATAGCAATTGGTTCATCAAATGGTCAAAATGGAATATATATTGATAAATCGTTATATAAAGGGGTGAGTTACAGTTGCGAAACATTTGGAAATGAAATCCTTAATCTGAATGTTGATCGTGAAGCCAAAATAGGTAGGTTCAAGATAATGGGGTTAGAGATATGGAGAGTAGGTACAATAGAATGATAGTTCTAAGTTCCCAACGGAACCGAGATGGTTTTAATTGTCTTTTCTTTAATATTCTTTTGTTAATACATATAGAAATACTTTATACCCAATCTGTCCTTTATTATACTAGAGCTTGTAGGGAATTCAAACAGTAATTGGTGGCGCTACCAAGAGTGGTGAATTTGACCAATAATTATAGCGAGATGGAGAAGAAGTAGAAGCTGGTATCAGAAACTACTCTTCTAAAACCTCTTTTGGGCCAGTTTCAGTTTCAGAGCATTGAAACATTAATTCACTCAAAGAATTTCCAAATCAACATATCTGAGGCTTTAGATATTCAGTTCAAGGTTCCATTTGCACTGCCAAGAAAATAATTTTGAAATTCATGAAAGTATCAGTGCTAAGATCTGGAACACAAAATCTAAATCAGCAAGCTTCAATTTGTTGCACAAGAAAGATATTGTAATTTGCTACGCATGTTGAGGCAGTTCAATCTAGAGTAAGATATGGTAAATAATACGTACATCAGCAAAATGCTAGTTTTTTCTATACTTTGGGAGTGGGAGCATAATGCTTTCTAAAACATTGGAGAGGGGACACTTTCAACTCTACTGGAATAGGGTGGTTAAGATATACAAAAAAAAATACAAACCTCTACGGGTATGAGGGTATAACATCTTTAGTATCCCAAAGTTTGTAAGTAATCCCAATTTTGGAAGTGAATGACACTGTTGCCTTATTGTTTTATTCTGAGATATCTTAGTTGATACTTTGGGGATATTTCCAAAGTATCATCATTCTGTACAAGAATTATCGTGTAAAAAACCCACTCAGAAGTTCTCAGGGTATTGTTTAAAGCTTGAAACCGTACCTGCTTTCCAAAGGCACTGCAGAGGGATGAATATAATATTGTTTACCCCTTTTATAAATCTGTAAACTGCTCTTCTGGTAACTTATAACTTTGGTTGTCTTTTCGTTTAAAAATGGACCATTCTACTGTAAACTCACTTACAACTAGAGTTTCTAGAAGTATATTAGTGAACTCAATAAAAAAAATAAATTTGACACAAGAAAAAATATTTGCAGCCAAGAAACAAAATTGCCCTGATATTGAATCATTTTGAAACATCTTTCAAACGGTTTTCTAACATCTACAACAGTGTCATTTAATTCCTTGTTGGTATTTTACTTTATCTGAAGGTAACCCATAATATATCTCCCTTGCCTAGAAAATTTCTAAGTTCAAACACACATCTTTTCGTCGGTTTCAGAATTACAAACCCTCAGTACTATGTTAAAATGTGTTTCAAAAGACATGTTAGAAACAACCTCTATTTAGGCAAATGGTTTCAGGATTGAATATAAAAGGAATCAAAAAATTCCTTTCCCGTTTGGAGAAACATTTTGCAATTCGTACTAAGATTTAAGGTTAAACAATTATTCACGAATGAAGTTCACAAATTTTCCAACTATTGCCAGTATCATTGCACTTGGTGCTGCAGCTACAATTCCAGAGGAAGAATGCAAATACAACGCTAGGGGACTTTTGGAATGTATCAACCCGGTTAACGGTTGTTCAGTCTATTGGGTGGAGGAATGTACAGCAATTGAGCCAGTCGGAACAATATCAAGTTTGTGTTGTTGGTTAAGACAGACAGATTGTGGTCCATCGACAACTGTAAATGGTTGTAATTACTCAACTGAATTAACATGCTCGATAGTTACTGTCACAAATTCGCTTATTAAACAGGAATGCGAGGCATTAGAATGTGAAACCCTTACCCATGTTTCTTGTCCAACTACAACCATGGAAATAACAACTACAGAACAAACCACAGAAACTTCCATAGCTCAAGTCACTGAAGTAGTAGTACGTGTAGCTGTCCAAACTGAGACAGTAGAAACAACACAAACAAACACAGAGGTAACAACACAAACAAACACAGAGAAAACAACACAAACAAACACAGAGGTGACAACTCAGACAAACACACAATTGACAACCGAAACAAGTATACATGAGCTCACTGATACAGCCTACGAGGAAGTAGTTGAAAAGATTGTCGAATTTGAAACTCAGATTATAGAAGTGCCTGTCGTTCTTACATTCACAGAAACAGAAAAACAAACAGCTACAATTACACTGGAAGTGCTTACTTCTGAGCTTACCGTAGTCACTATGACCGAACTGGAACTTGTGGTAGAATATAGTACTTATCAAGAATTTTTAACTACAGTTATCTATACAACAATTAGAGATGTGGCGTACATAAATGAAACAATTACAACTACTTCATCATCATCAGAAATGGTAAAACAGGTTCTTTCAACCAGTGTAACATCGGAAGAAGTTAGCACCGAAGCTTCCGATGAGCCAGAACCCACGTCGGAATTTTTCCCGTCTGAAGAAATCTGGGAAACTACAGAGGAGGAACCAGAACCTACAGATGTGGTGCCAGAAACTACAGAAGTGCAACCAGAACCTACAGAAGTCATCACAGAAACCATCACGGAAGTAATCCCAGAACCAATCGTGCCAGAACCAGTCACAGAAGTAGTGATCATAGAAATTCCCCCTGAACCCACTCCAGAAATAATTCCAGAAGCTCCACCAGTAGTAGAAACTCCAACAACGTACACTACCATTTCCCCACCCTTGCCCACAGTTGTGCCTGAAACACCAGAAGAATTTGAACCACCAATTTATGAAGCCTCTGCTGCTTTAACTTACCTTAAACCCGAATTAATACCGGTTATTCTCATCGTTGCTTTTTCCTTTGTATAAATTGTATTTTATAGATAAATATTTTAAATGAAATATATTCAGTTATATTCTTCAATAGAAATTGTTGACTCTACTAGTTCATTCTCTTTAGCTGATTCCCCATCCTAATTGTTTCATCACATTTTTGCAATTCCTGCGTCTGACCAACAAAAAATAATTTTCCTAACAAACTTCGCAGGGATTCTTTCACTCAAATTTTGCCCACCAATTCCAAACCAAAAATTCACTAAAACTTGAACCAACCAGTTGAATAGTTCATGTTGACGAAGAATGCAAAAATAATGAAGGATGCGAGGTTCGAACTCGCGCGGACACTGTCCAGTAGATCTTAAGTCTACCGCCTTAGACCACTCGGCCAACCCTCCAATTGTTGAATTTAAAAAACGTACAAAATCATTTTGTGCATCAAATATTTAGCGTTTTTCTTTTACATTTTACGATTTTTGATGGTCTTATTTCAACTATGTATACATTATGGCCATTGAAAGTCTATGTAACTCAAGGATTGTGTAGTTTCGTTTACTTGGAGCTATGTTATCTGTTTTGCGGAGTGCATAAATTGATCCTATGCATGGATCGAAATTGGCTGTGAATTTATTGGCTGCGAAAATTTCCTCTACCAAACATTTGAGCAATTTTTTGCCAAATGGATGGTAACCAAGATTTAATTCAAGCCATTCAGTATATGCCACCATCAAATTTATCTAAGGAACTTAGAGTAGCTGGGTGGAATCGTTCCAATCGGAGAGTAACCCGTTCTCGGTTGAGCCAAATAACTTGAGTTCCATATCGGATACATAATGGAGATTCTAGGAACGTTTTTACCTCGTACTACTTTTTTTAAAATGAAAGAATACGGTACAAATACTTTCAATTACAAGCAGACCTACATGTATAACGTTTTTAAAACTTACAAATCTAGTTCTCTTTATTGAATACATAAAATCATACCGTTGAGGATGCCACTTTCTATACACACGGAAACGGCTATTTCTAATTAACCTAAAAAATAATAACAAATAAAAAAATTATACTCTTGTTGAAATGAATACCACGAGAGTTATCCACCATTGCTGTCCTCCCGCTAGGAGAGTACAGCCAAATGGCAAAAACTCATTTTCTAAAATGCAAAAACACAAAATAATAAAACTAACCACACCGTAACCAGTTTAAAAAACCTAAATATATATCATCAAAATTTTGGAAACGCTTTTGAATAATCACATAATAATTAATACTAATAAAAAAAAATCAATGCATCTTTATGGAAAGAAACTCACTATGTTGAATGTAAGTTCTTTCCTATCTCTTTGGGAACATGTTGAGTGTCCCATAAGTCTATATCTATCCCTGCGTAAAAAGTGAATTAAAAACATTTTCTTTTTATAAATAACAAGAAAATCAAGCAAGGTGCTTAACTTCCAACTCTTCAATCAATTTGAACATGGTGGAATTTGCGTCAATAAAATCATTATTGACAATATTACACAAAACAAAGTCATTGCTGAAAGTAGACATCAATTCAGTAAATTTGGTCGACTTTTCAGGATCAGCACCAGCTAAGTTACTACCAATGACTTTAGCCCATTCGGAAAACAATCTGTAAACTTCATCTTTCCAAGCCAAGAATGAAGTCTTTTCAACAATCGTTGGTTGCAAGATTTCCTCACCTGGGAAGACACCCCAAGTAACGGCATTGATATCATCATCCTTACAATTAGTAGACAAATGTCCGTCCTTGTCTACAGCATAATATGAAATAACTGAACATGAAGAATCACCTTCGGCATTGTTGAATTGATCGATCTTGTACAACAATTTTGGAATCAAGTCTTTATGACAGAAGAATTCAAGATATTGCTTTTGATAAACATATCCATTCTTTGGGCCCCAACCAAATACCTTTTCAGAAGATTTCACGGCATTTAAAGCCGGTTGGGAATTCATAGTGAAAAAACCACGTTCATTTAATCTAACCAAATCATCGACAATGATCTTGGTATCATCTCCAACTGGACCGTCACACCAAGGTAAAGCTTTCAAATCTCCCTTTAAGTAGCCAATAATAATGTTACCCAATTCTTGTAAGCTTTGAGGTGTACCCCATAATTCAAGAGCTCTCTTTGGAGATTGTCTCAATAATTCGCTTGCACATAAATCAATATCACCAAAAGCTGGAGATCTAGAGTCACCCCATCTACCATTTGGAAATTCATCCCAAGTTGCAGTTCTTGTAACATAGGAATACTTTCTATTTTGCCAGAAAATTGGACGAATTGATTCTTTTGATCTTTCAGGATTCAATGATTTTCTCCAAGGTAATTCACTGGAACCCACAACATCATGGGACTTGACCGCTTCAACGAGATTCAATTTTTCTAAAATCATAACTGTAGCTCTTTCTAAGTTCATAGTGTAAAAATGTAAATGATTAACAAATCCTGACTCAATCAATTTAGCACACATTTCACTTACTAATTCAGTACCTCTTTCTCTGACCAAGTAATCATCATCTTTAATTGGGTCTAAGATATCTAAGAAATGCTGAGGAATGACAATTTCGGACCACTTAGCTCTTCTTATGAAGGCGGCGTAAGTAGAAATTGGCATGATTCCCGGAATAATTGGAATATTAACTCCGATCTTGCGAACCTTGGAACACCATTGAATGAAGTTGTCAACATCATAGAACATTTGAGTAATTATGAAATCAGCACCAGCATCACATTTATCTTTTAAATATTCTAAAGTCTTAATTGAACATTTTTCTTCTGGGTGACCTTCAGGATAACCAGCAACCCCAATGTTGAAATGATCCCCGTACTTTTTACGAATATATTCAATTAAATCTTTGGCATATTTGAAATCCCCAGTGGATTCGGAACCATCTAATGGAGGATCACCTCTTAATGCCAAGATATTTTGACAACCGGATTTATATGCTTTATCCAAGGCTTCATCAATCAATTCAACTGGCATATTGGTACAAGTTAAATGCATACATGTTTCCAAACCTAATGCAGATTGGGCAGTATATACCATTTCATTAGTCAAAGTAGACGATCTTCCACCCGCGTTCCAGGTGATATCAATAAATACTGGATTTAAATCGTACATTCTATCCATTCTATCGTATAAATTTTGAACCCCTTGAGAGGTCTTTGGGACAAAGAATTCAAATGAGAATGTTGCTGGAGGAGCATGTGGCCCTGAATGAGCTTGTTCTAACTTCTTTGAGATCTTCATTTTGTATATACCTCTATAAAAGGTGATTAAGTTTGAAGGAAAATGGAAATAAAAGTGAAGGAAAACTTTTGTATAATCAAATGAGTAACAATTTAATTAAAAGTGAAAAATTTAAAAAAACTGCTTGTGAAATTTATTAGAACCGTTGATTATTACTCAACAACTTTTTGTTTGAATTCAGCGCTTGCTTTTTTATTAACTAACAACTTTAAAAATCGCTTTTTTGATTAAACTTAATTAAACTAAGTGATTATTATTGATCGAATGATTGTTGAATGTATGTTTCAATTAGTATGATCAAATCCCGATTCAGGGCATGCACTAATCAAAGACATTTTGTGACCCAAAATTTGATTTTTGGGCAACCTCGTATACGATAACATAAGATCATGTGATTTGAAATGATTGAGTCATTAACAATAGAAAATTTTCCCTTTTCTTTTGTTTTAGAATTGAGACTAACAAAGAAGTTTATTGTTTACTGGTACGACAACCCAACAACCAACCAATAGTTCTCATTTCAGGTAAGGAGTTGTTTACGTATGTCACGTCGAGTTTCCAGGCGTAAGAACTACATTGCAACCTTCTGACATAAAGGGATTAACAATTAGTTGGGGGTTACTATTCCCCCTTAGATTTTAAATAATTAGCGTAATTATAAACGAAACCCACGAAATACCAATGTTTCTTTTTTAGCTCCTGTCAATTTGCGTTTGTGATGTAACGGTAAGCCCCACGTTACAAAGACGCAAATATTCGGATGGGGGAAAAAGACGAGTCCACTAAGGCGGGTAATCCCTGTCACTGGACGCGAACCTACGTAGTTAGTTCTTAGTTTACATCTTATCTAATATCTACACGATATTTATAATCCTCTATAATTCATCATGAAAAAGGTCATCATCATCATCATCATCCTCTTGTTGGTGGTCTTCAAATTCAGCATCTTCTTTGTCCTCTCCTAGTTCCTCTTGTTCAAGTCCCACTTGAATACTGATGACTTGATCAAATAACTCTCTAATTTCCGTTTCGTAATCTTTCCATTCAGGAAGGATTCTTTTTGCAACATTCAATTTATTTTCTTTAGTCAAAGGATTATTACAAAGATCAATCATCTTTGCACTTGTTAAACTATCATCAGAACACCAAGTTTCACACCATAACCAATTCTGGGGTAAGCTGAATATCTTTATCAGTCTTTGCATATTATTAGGTAAATCCTGATCCAAATTGCTCAACGAATTAGGATCGGAAGATAATTTCTGATAGTGGGATCTTAATCGATCTCCAGCACTTATTTCTCTGAATCTGTTCAAGTCAACCACATATAGTGCACTAATATGATACTTCAAATCATCTTTCAATACTTCTTGCCAATATCCAGATTTCCAGAATCTAAAACCATCCATTTCCTTTCTTGAATCACACATAGGCGGAAATCCATATGGTGCCCCTTCAAGATCCATATTGGTTAATTCGGTCAAATCTGTTCGGCATATCTGATCAGCATCTATAAATATAATTTTATCCAAATCTTGTGGAAACAACACATCCAAAAATAAGATTTTATAACCCCAAATTGTACGGATTCTTTCCTGTTGTTTTCTCAAGAAATTAGGCCATTTGTAACTTACTAATTCATACTGAACGTTATAGTTTTCTGCTAAAGCCGGCAAAAATTGTTTAAAAGCTGGGGAGATGTAGTTTTCTAATATCCAGAACTTAATCAGTTTCGTGTTATGTTTTCTCACCGAAGCTATCATAATACTCAAAAGTTTCTCATACTCTTGGCCACCAGCAATACTGAAGATATTTATATCGGCATGATCTTTCTTTTTTGATTGTATATCTTCTTTGAGGGACGTGGCCACTTCATCAACATGCGTCACCCTTACATTAATATCACATCCAGAAAGGCGGAAAACTGAGACACTTTCATTCTTCTTTGGTTCAGAATTAGGATCATACTTATTCTCGGTAGCGGATAAAAGAATATAATCCTCCGATTTCAGATTCAACTTCCAAAAACCAGGATTAGCCTTTATTTGGAAGTAGTTCAAACTGGACATGACGGCAGTGTCAGTACTAACAGTACCATTGGTTAAACCTAACTGTAAACCAGGTGGAGATCTTCCTGTACGTACATTTCTTGCATTTCCTTCGATTAAGATGTTTCTAAGCTCATACTTGGCTGTAATCTCTTTCTTCTCATCATGAGAAAACTTCACATTATCCATTTCAAATTGGCCTGAGGTATATTTAGCAGTAACTAACCATTTATTAGGAATATCCAATTCGCTTGTCATAACTATATCATCTACCAATGTTTCAAATGTGGCAGAATATCTTTGAACCCACTTCCCTTTGCCATCAAATTTAAGTTCAGATGAAGGATTCACACCTTTGTAAAATCTATAAATCTCAATTCCGTGATCTTCATTCTTGGATATTTGTGGCTGCAATAATATTCGAATATTAACAAACAGGAAATCTTTAATGCTTTGTAATATGCTGACCATCTTTTGAGAATACTCCAGTAATGGATCTATAATCAACAATAAATCAACTGGGTTTTCGTCATTGTACTCAATGACATCAAACGAATTACCTACATCAATTGAACTGAAATCAAATCGATTCACATCCACGACAAATAATTTATCATCCACATGGAATGATTTAGTTACAATTGAAGAAACTAAATCGAACCAGTCAAATGAATCAATACCCAAGGTTGGATTATTAAGTTCGGGTAATAGCATGAAGTCAAACTTGTCAGAAAACGTTTCAATGATTTCTTTAAATAAAGACAAGCGTTGAGAATTTTCAAATTCTACAATTTGATTCAATTCTTTCACGTTGAATCTCTTATCAATCCTAAAATATCTCGAATTGAAAAGAAGGAATGAATGATGAACTGGGAGATGCTTTGTTGCTAAGAAGTGCACCACTTCAGGATTCAATGCATCTTTTGTCTCGTCAACTTTTATATTCTCGATAATCTTTATGATACTATCTATCTGTTCATTTGTCAAAAGGTTCAAGTGATATTTGGTTTTCAACTTTTCAAGTTCTTCAAAAGTCCCACCAGTATTAATTACTCTGATCTGTACATTTTCAGTTTTAAGTAATTTCAATAACTCAACTAATTGATCAAACATATCTTGTTCGTTAAATCTTGACACGAGCCAAAAAGTTCCACCAACATCATCCAGTTTGTCCATTTTTCTAAACGCCACCGAATTTTGCATAAGATCTCTATCAACAGGTTTATAGATAATTTCACTAGGCTCTAACGGCACAATTCTTAAGTTTCGCTCCCTTTTCGCATTTGCGTACAAGACATCCTTCAAAGGTCCTTCTATTGGTGATTGTTCTAAACGATTCTTAATCACCCTAATATCTTGAGCTATTTGCTTACTCATGCTTATCTGCCAATTAGGTGAAGCTAAATCATTAATAACCCCATTGAAAATAACTGATGGTTGGGAAATGCTGAATTGATCCAATACATGCAGATAATCATATTCCGTCTCATCATCAGTTTGGATAAGTTTAATCAATTCATCCACCTGATCTTGACTATCCGATTCAAGATATTTATATAAAAATGCCAAAGCCTCTCTTGAATCTGAAACACTTGCAAGGTAATAGAATCTATCTGCCAACAATTTATCTAACGGATCTTCTCCAATTAATGGAAGGATTCCAATTTGTTGTGGAATGCCATTATCCAAAATAATTTTTGATAATGTGAAAAAAACACGTAATTGGCTTTTGCTTGCAAAATTAACTGCAAAGATCAAATCATGGATATTTTGTCTCAATGGCGGAATTTGATTGGGTTTGAGCTTGTATGAATTTACACCCAAGTATGCTTGGAATGCATCAGTTTCATATTGTTCATAGGTTGGGTCTTTCCCAATATCGTTGAAAAATAAAACACCACCTCTTGAAGGATCAGATTTATCAAACATGGATTCATAAATGCGGAATCGGTTTTCGTTGTTTCCCATTAACGCATTTCCACTTCTGAATCTTGATTGCTTTACGGCGGAAAGTAATCCAAACTTCTCAATTAATAATTTCGACTGTACCGCATTAAAACCCAACTTAACAAGTTCTTCAATAATGTTCAACTCAGCTTTTAATTTTGATATAACTTTAAATACATCTAGTTCAAGTGGATGTATCGGTGACCCATTTATGTAGAAACCATATGATTCTTTCGAAAGACCCTTGCTTTCATTTTCGCTTATTATAGACTTTACCTTCTCTAAATTTGATAAACTTGAAAGGTGCGATAAGTATGAAGCAAATTTTGGAAAGTTATTAAGAACAGTATTTAATATGTCATACTTCAGCATGCTATAACGGGTTGATAATACAAATGCCGTTAGTATACTTCCGACATCTTTCAAGGAACTCTTCGTTACTGGAATCAACTCTTTGGATTGATTTATTTTATCAAAATCCCGCCTTAAATCCAACTTAGGTGAGACAACACTCTTCTCATTGATATAAACAGATTTGTCTTTAATTGTGAGATCAACTCCGTACCCAGCCAAGCTATCGGAAACACCGCTATTTTGAGGAATATATCTCCAAACGATTCTAATTTTCCCAGCCTTTGCATCCTCATACAAAGGCGCGAAGAATTGCCTAGTCAGTGGTGCAATTGGGTTGCCATAAAGTACCAACAAAGGAGCCCCTTTATTTTGTCCAATTATTCTATCAAATGGTAATAATTGAATACCGACGGTATTATCAGTTCTTAAAGCAAATATGTCACTGGAGGAACAGTATAATTTATCATTGTAAAGCAACCACGTTAAATGATTCCCGTGTTTATCTGTTTCTACTATATTTCCAAACGAATCACGAGTACATTCAGCAATCAATCTATCTTTATATTGAGGCAACACTTCATTGGTGAAATAATCATAATGGGATATAACTCTCGGTATATGCACTTTATTCACAATATCAAAATCAATAAAATTCTTCAGGGATGGAAGTAATTGTAGCCCTTTCATAACATTAGTATACACAGCTTGTTCGGATGATTCAGTCAAATCAATTTCTTCGTTGTCTTCAGATAACCCAAAAAGAAGTTCAATTGCAGGAACATATAAGGATTCATCATAAGCTGCAATACTTTCTATCAAATTAACGTAGAAATTGGTTTGTTTCCAAGTTGCATCTAGTTGAATTGTCAATTGATTCTCTTGATTAGCTGAAAAGTCAGCTACTGTAAATTGTAGAACATTTATAAAGTTAATGACATAAAGCCATCGTAACAACATGATACTATGATTTCAATATTCAATTGGACCTGTTGTTAACAAACGAAACACGAAAGGCAATTTTCATCCCTAATTCTGTTTTTCTACAGCGAACTTTGTTGCGAATACGTACACGTATATATAAATCAGTATCCATAACATTTAGAGTGTTGTATACAGCCTTCTATACAAGGATGTTATCCATCTATAACAATTATTTCCTTGTCTACACGTTCCCCTACACAATCGTCATCACCGGTTAGATCGACTACAGCACTTACAATTGTCTCTTTTGACTTGTTTGGCTTTTGCCGCTGTAGTTCCTTTTCCTCAATGACAACAATGTCAAGATCATCATCTTCTGGAACTTCCTCCTTTTCAGCATGTTCACTATGACACCATTTAGAATCTCGTTGTCGTCTTTCAGCAGCTTCAAGCATCAAAAGACGTAGTTGCTTCTGTTGCAATTGTGTATTTGCTGATTTAGTTATATTCGAACGAGAAACTCCAGCTTCGGAAGAAGAGCCCAGGCCTAAAACCCTAGTTTCGGCTTTATATTTAGGTTTACTTAATTCTTTAATTCTCTTATCTCTAATCGTTTGGGTATTTGAAAAGGGATCATACTTTGATCCCAACTTTTCCTCCTCGCATCGGTAATTTGTTGTAGCCCCGCCATACTGAATCTCTTCAAATCGCTTCTTCAACCCATCCAAAAAGTTATAAAACTTTTGATCGTGAGGCCCATATAAGTTATGCGTTAATTCATGCAAAAATGTCCCTACAATATCACCCATTGGATAAAATGATCGATCATTTGAATGATATCTTAAACGGATTAAAATCTTTTGACCTCGATTGACATTTAAACCTAGTAGGTTTGGATCCTTGGGAAACATTTCACATAATGTCCCTACCTTGAAGTTATTCTCGTGAATTATTGGTGCCACTAATTTTGCCACATCGTGTAATAAAGAATTTGCATATTCTTTGTCTGCGTATCTATTCAAACTTCCGATTTTTCCTATATTCGACACAGGAGATGGTTTATTTGGCCCTTTACTAGCGGAACCATAACCACCATAACCTTTCTTTACCATGAATGTGCTTTGTTGTTTAACTATGGTAATATTTTCATTAGTAATCTGAGTGTGAATTGATTTTTTTTTTACGCGAGTTCTTTCACATTTTTTGCAATTTCCAGAAACAAAATGAATGTAAATGTTCGTATACTTTCTATAAATTTATAACTTACGTAATGTCTAAAGTCATTTGATGTATAATTGATCAATAAATTGGGTCATGAAGCTTCCTGGAGTGTCAGTCGCAGAGGCAGCCTTAGTACCAGCACGATTGTAAAGCAAAACAGCACCAACAGTTGCAACGAATGGATCAAGAGTATCACCTTTAACCCCATCCGCTTTGGCAGCCAAAAATGCGGTAATAACACTACCTAATGAACAACCAGTACCAGTAACCAATCCCATTAATTCACTACCTCCTGGAATTTCGACGTTCCTCTCTTCATTAATGACATAGTTTGTGGCACCAGTAATTACAACAATGGTCTTGAAGTCAGTGGCAACATCTACACCCATTTGAATTATTTGTTCGGTTGAAGGTTTTGCAAGGGAATCAACACCTCTCATCAATGATTTATCAGAATCGGATGATTTATACGCACTTGTCAATTTCCAAATACCCATTATTTCTCCTACATTACCTTTGATAACAGTAACTTGTCCTGTGTTTAACAATGTCTTACTACGCTCCAATCTAGCTTTGGTTGCACCGCATGCGACTGGGTCAAAAACGATAGGTTTACCGTACTTGTTATAGGTTAGAAGAGCATGTTTGAATACTTCCATTAATTCATCAGTGGGGGTACCTAAATTCAACAAAAGACCAATGTTTGGAATTCCCGAGGCAAACTCTTCATACTCAGCAGGTAACTCAGACATGATTGGAGAAGCTCCAATTGCTAATGTAACGTTGGCACTGAAATTCTTGACCACGTTGTTTGTGATATGATGGACTAATGGTTGAGATTCTCTTAACTGATCAATTTGATCCCTGAGTTTCATCCCTTCCGTTTGCACTTTTGAAATATTATTTGCCCATATAGGTTTTGACTTGATTATGGAAAGTAATTCTTTTGTAGCTGCACCTGCATCTTCATTAGCCATAATACAAGAAACCACCGCAACGCCATCAATTGCTTGACCAGGAATTGCGCATTGATACAAAACTTTGTCAGCATTTGAATTATTAACGCCTCCAATTGCAACTGACCAAATTTTCTTATTATCTGCTTTGGAATTATGTTTATGCAATACTTGAAGCATTTTTCTGATACCAATTGGACCAGTTCCTTCTGGATCAGTCACATCCTTTTTGGTATTCGTCTTATAAACGGTTCCTAAACCAACATAATCAGCAATTCCTTGTTTAACTACTTCGTCAACTTCGGATGGCACGGAGCAAGTGACACCTAAAATTTTATCATCTCCGATAAGTTTTCTAACCAATTTTGCTGGCATATCGTCCTGTCCTACATGCACTCCTTCCGCATCGATAGCAAGTGCCACATCAACTCTATCATTGATGATCAAAGGAATCCCCTTTTTCTTGGTTAATTCGTGTACTTGCTCGGCTCGTTTGATGAAATCTAAAGTTGAAAGGGACTTTTCTCGTAACTGAATAATCGTAGCTCCATTATTAATTGCTTGTTCAACTTGGCCCAAAAAAGTACATGATTCTGGAATCATGGTAGAATCGGTGACCAAATATAATGAATAGTCAACTTCCTTCATTTCCCAATGTCTTTAACAATCTTAATGAAGATGCTTAAACTAAAACGAAACTTAACATTTGATTTAAAGAGTGTTCGTTGATAGTCTTTCAAAAAGTTGGGTACAAGAAAAATTCTTTTATGCGCATAAAAATTATGCGCATAGGAAGACCATCAGTTTAAGCTCACCCTTATGTTCATATTGAGGTGTTAGAGGTTTATACAATAACTCCTAGAAGTATGGCATGGACAGATTGGTCTTGGAAACGACCGATGTTTGTAGAATGAGATGATATGATTGGCTAGAGTTTTTGACATTTTTGTTCTATTTGAGTTGATCTAAAGGACGGAAGTAATGTAGTTTGGTCCTTATTCTCAATCCCCCGAGGGAATTCCCAGTAGCTAAGTTTTTAGTACTCGAATTAGCCTCTCCGTACAGAGGCGGTGCTCGGTCGGTTCACACTCCGACCTTTTGCGATGGTTAATTCTCGGACACATATTTCTGCTTGGAGGTTAAACCAAAAGAGTCGTGCGTCAAGTTTCAGAACGTTAAACACGTAAGAGTCAAGCAGGCAAGTAGAACCTACATGCGGTATCTTTTACCCGGAGGTGAACCATTTCCCTAACACAGCCCAAAGAAGTCTATTGGAAATCCCATCCAAAAAAGATTCAAGTACAAGTTAAACGAAACCATGGACGAAAGGCTCGGATCCTTGTAAAGCTATCAGGGCCTTTGCTCAAGAAACTTTTTGAACGTCGAAACCTATACCCAATAGAAGATTTATTTTGAGAAATGGAAAATTCATAGAATCACAAAGCTCACAAAGTCCAAAATTTTTTTGTTAAAGTGATGCTAAAAAAAATTGCAAAATTTTTGCCATTAAAATCACTCATTAAATATTAGACACGTCAAATTAAACCAGACATGCTTTCATAATACCAACAACCAGAGACCATTGTGTATTAATCAAGCGTTAGTTTGAAATCATTGACAAAATGTTGAAGAATCTTGGCTGAACTTTATGTCTAGGGACAGAAATTCATTCACCACCATTGAGAGGCGAAAACGCAAAACAGTAATCATCTGTTAGAGTGACATGGTTGCACCAAAAATAATATCTTCGCTGTAACCAAAAGTGATTCTGTGAAATACCTCATTCTCTTTCTTCTCAGGAGGAATCACAAGCTTTATGTTTCATATAACAAGTGGTAATTTCCTTTTCCCGCATAAAATGAGAAATTTTGGTAAATTCCCTCACTCTCATTCACAATTTTCTTTGTCCTCAAAGGCAGCAACAAATTTCTGAGGGATTTAGATGTCGACTTCGTCCTCAAATTAACATTTTCTTTGTCCATGCAATGAAATAGTTGAGGGATTTTGATTTGGGAGCTTGTCCTCTTTCATAGATGTCTTTGCCCACGTCCAACGTAATATGAGGCATTTTGACGGACTTTTAAGTTTCGTAAATTTTGACGTCATTATCCGTAAAATCGTTAACTGAAAAATTTAAATTTTAATAATAGTCATAATGAGTAATGAGTAATAATAGTAACCAAAAAATATTACCTCCAATATGGGCTGAACGTCCATATGGAAATATTTTGATTCCTATGCTTTTTTATACACTTGAGTATTGGGGTATATAATCATACAGCTTTTTCATTTATTGACTTGCAATGAGTTTGGAAATTTCAGAAGAACCAGAGATGGTAAAAGCTCACCATATCAGAAAACCAGGGTTCAACGAACGCTACTACATTTGCAGATGTACCGAGGGTTTCTATTCCAACTTCAGCATCACTGCGAAGTATAATAAACCTATTTCAAAGAACTTATTATCAAGTGCATTGAGGTCCATGATCCAAAAGAATAGTTGGTTTACGATTAATTTCTTCAAAGATAATGACGATTGCAGTGCTCGTGCTAATGGTACTGATTATGACGTTAGAATCATTCCAAGGATTAAGTTCTCGGATGTTGTTGAGTTTTGTAACATTGACAAATTTAACGAAACCACGTTAGAAGAAATCAATATGAAAAGAATGACAATGAATGTGAACTTACCATTATGGAGAATTATCGTATTTGAAGAAAATTCCGGGGATCAATATGTTTGTGTCTACGTCGACCATTCACATTACGATGGTTTATCAGCTGTTCAATTTCATAAAGATCTAACCAAAGAATTATGTTCAGCAAATCCTACATATATTGAAGAATTATTTAATTACAAACGAGACTACAAGTTTTTACCCAAGCAAATTTTACCTCCAGTTGAAACTTTGACGGATCTATACATTCCTTCATATTCTCAGGTCATCAACCATTATTTAGAAACATACATTCCCGGATACTCAGATCTTGCATCTTGGGCATCCAGCTTGAAATTTCTTTCTTCCCCAAAGAGTCACTTAGAAGATCTGACGCATCCACTTTTCTATACTAAAGATAAGGTGGAGAAAGTATTGCAAACAAAGTTTAAGATTTTCAATTTCTCTTCAACAGAAGTTGCAAAAATGGTTGAATATTGTAGATCGCATAATATCACTTTGACGTCCTATTTTGATATCATCTGTTTAAAAGCTCTTGAAGGAACTGTGTTCAGGGCTGTTGATCTTGAAACGGAATTTGCAACCAGCTCGTTAGTTGCAATTAACGGAAGAAGATATTATTCTGATGATATTAGAAATTTCAAATACGGGACAATGGTTTGTGGAGATCAAATCATCTTACCTCCTATTAAAGAGAATGTTGTCGGATCCATGAAGCGATTCCATAGAAAAATGCAAGAAAATATCCAAAGCAAAGCATCATTCAAACTTATTGGTATGTACAACTATATAAATTGCTGGGAATATTTCAGAAAGAAGCTAGGTAAAGTAGGTGGACGTTTCTCCTTAACAATCTCTAATCTTGGTAAGATTGAGAATTCAAATGATGAATTTAAATTTGAGAAACTTTTCTTTGCCCTGAATACTGGATTGGTTTATAACTTCATTCTAAACATGACAACAACCCCAGACAACGAATTGACTGTGGTATTTGGTTATTTACCAGAATTTGATAAGTACGAATTGCATGGTAGCAAAGCTATGGATTTATTTGTCGAAAAATTCCCATCTATGTTAGGTGATTTCGTGAGTGAAAAATAGCTTTTCTAATGATCATCATCTCCATCATGATCTGATATATTTATATCATCGGTATCCTTAAAACTAGACATCCATTTAGATAACCCTTGTCTCTTGCTTTTGCTTACCAAATGCATCAAATCTTTAGATTTTTTAATCGAATATTGTTCGCATTTCTTAATTGTTCCACTAACATGTGTACATCGTATTGTAACATTTTGGTCTTCTATTTTTTGTATTAGTGCCAATGCCGCCACAACTAGTTCAAAATGGCCTCTTCCGCATCGTACTATTCCTGTGGACGTCTTATTAGAGAAGTATTTAACTTGTAATTGCATCCCGGCACTTCCTACACCGATATCACCAAAGTGGGTTTGCAAACTCTTTCGTATTGCCAGGACAATGGCTTTTTGGCTGATTGATTCTGAAGATGTTTGATGTAAAATAAGTAATGCATTCAGTTCAGATTCACTGAATTCTATAAAATCCTCAGTTGAAGTTAATCGAGAATCTAGAGTTGGTGGGTATAAGATTTCGAAAAGGATGTATCTTTGTTTTATTCTGACCATTGTTACCTGTTGACCATACCAAGTGAGATGAGTTCTTTCCTAAATCTTTGAAATTTATGTCGATGTAATTTTTTTTGTTCTGGTGGAGAAGACCAAATTTTTTGAAAACAGTTGTACTAAACTGATTGATGGTATTACATTAAGAAGCCTACTTTACTATACAGTTAAATATTTCTCGGTTAAAAATTTAGCATATGCCGAATTACCATTGATGTTATAAATCAATTGCAAATTGTATGCTGCATCAAACAGCAAATCATACTCAGGATCATCCACAAACTCATCATGCATGGCTAGTACTTTGTCATAATGTGGAACTGCAAGTGAAGTTAATCCTAACATGTGGAAAAGTCTACCCAAATTATATTCAATCTCTTGTAATTCATATTTGGTAGCATTCTTGGCTCGTAATTCACGATATTCTAATATATAACTTATACCTTGAAGTAATTGAATATGTCTATTGGAACTCATTCTTTGCATGGCACGGTGAACATGTAATAGTCCCATCACTAAACATATCATTGGATCCTGGTTATACATCTTGTATACTTTGGTAAGGTACACCACCGAAGACAGGTAACTCCTACTCCCACCAAGTAAATTGGCATAAACGTAAAGTAAATCAGGATGATCCTTTGGTAATTTAACATTCTTAATATCGGCAGTAACGGTGGCCATACCAGTGATCTTCTTTTTTAATACAACCGAGTCATAAGCTTTCAATTGACGTAAGAAAAATTTCTGATGTATATAGTTGGTAAACGCTTCCCAGGCATGAACACCAGATGAAAATGAACAAACAAATAATTTATATGCAAATGGTGAAAATTGGTTCGTCATCATGAAATGACGAATATACGAGACGACAGTAGACTCAGAATCGTCATTTTTTATACCAATCAGTAACTTGAGTAATTTCAACAATGATTCCTTTCTCTTATCTTGAAGAAATACATTTCCTGCTAACGTTATATCAACAATTTCATTCGCATATTCGTCGTTCTTTTCAAAGTTGGAAACAAGAATTGCGTATTGCGCAAAGATATAAAACCATTGATCGTAGTTAAGTCCTCTATACTCCGTTTTGGCTGTCATTGTTTGCCTTGAATAATTTTCATCTTGCGTTATACCTTCCAACAAATTATATGCTCTCGCCAACCTTTCATCGATATTCATACCCTTTTTTCTTCTATACATCACAATACCTTTGAACGTTTTATTTTTGTCCTTGGGAAAGAAAGACTTAACGCTTGTGAACATTTCAATTAATGGCGCTGCTAGCTGCATCCAAGCAGCAACCGCAGTTTTATCACCTAAATTAATAGAATCTTCTAATCTCTCCATACGCCCAAACTTTTCTAACACCTTTCTAGTTGCAATATTTTCAATTTCTTGTCTTTCTTGTTCAGTCAACTTAGCAGATTTTGGTCTCATTCTAATCAGAGATTTGATTAAGGAAAGATTATTTGCTTCTTCCTCGAACTGCTCCATTTCCTTATCTTCATCTTCTTTATGGTCCTTCAACTTGTTGTTGGCCGTCTGTACTTCCTTAATCAATATTTGGGCACCATTATCGTCACCTAAATGATATAAAGTTTCAGCTAATGCCAATTTAAAATCAAGATTTTGAGGTTCATTTAGCAATAAAGTCTCATACGCAGCCTTGGCTTGTGCATAATCTCCTACTTCGAAAAAACATTTCCCTAGCAAATTAATCAATTCTGGGCTTTCATTAAATTCGTCGTTCAACGTGGCTCGAGTTAAGAATTGTAATGCTTCTTCGTGATATCCATGTTCTTCTAACGCTTTCCCAGCGTCGAAATGCAAATCAGCAATGTCTTCTTCATCTTCCAACAAGAAATCGAGATGATGAATTGCTTCTTCTTTTTGTCCTAATCCCAAACGCAAACTTCCCAATTTAAATCTAATATCAATCGGTAAATCAAAAACTTTGGATTCTGCTTCTTTTTTCAAAGTAGCGTCCTTCACTTTGGCGAGTATTTCTGGTCTTCTAAGTTTATCAAATTCCGCATCGTCATCGTTTTCGTCCCAAAAAGTTTCATTGGCTCTGTTCTGAATCCATCTTGCGGCTAACTTCAATACATTTAATCCAATTCTCCAAGAGTGGTGTTGAATATGTAGTTCCAATAATATATTAAGCTCGGCCCATCCAAATGCAGGATAATCGACTTTATTATCTGGATCAGGATGTATATTACTATCCAAAACTTTCATGTATAGATTTATTGCATCATTCAATCTCTTCTGCTCAACATAAACACTGGCCAAATGCTTAATGATATTGGAATCCGCAGGGTATAATTGTCTGACCTTTTGAAGACCATCCAAGGCTTTTCCAAACTGTCTTCTTTCTTTATAAAGCAAAGCTCTTTGTAGAATATACCTAGCACTCTTCTTAATATCGGAAGTTATTGCTCTCCCATAACAATAAATGGCTTGATCGACATGTCCCAATTCTGCTGATAATTCAGCTACGTTTCCCCAAAATTGAGTATCCCAAGGATGAATGTTCGCCGCTAAAAGCCAGTAATTACAACATTCATTTAATTTACCTTGTTGCTTATAGATTTCCCCTAGTGTCTTGTACGCACTGAAATTTTTGGGATCCTTTTTGATAACTTCTAGGTACAAATTTTGAGCCACTTGTATATCATTTCTTACGAAAGCTTCATTTGCTTGGGAAAGATTCAGTCGAACTTCTGGATCTAATTCTCTGTTATCCGCTCGCATCATCTTACGCTTATAGTATGATTTGGACGATGTTGACAACTTCTCTCTCCTATTACGAACTCTGAAATTCCCTGCACTCTTCAAAGCATCCTTAAAACTATAGTTTTCGTTATAATCATCTTCTTCAGATTCATCACCAAAGATAAAATCATCATCATCAACGTCATCATCAGATTGGTTAAGTAATAGCTGTTGATCTTGCAAATCATCATCTTCTTCTTCCTCATCTGCGTCATTTTGAAATTCATTTAGGAGCTCATCAAATTGTTCATCTTCATCATCGAATTGGTTCTCTCCATTCGCACTTTCAATTACATTCGCTCTGTTTACAGCTGATTTCCCCTGATCTGTCTCAAACACATTGGTCGACATCTTTAGCTAGACCGATTGGGTGTTGTTATGATTGATGAAAGCTGCTAGCAGTGGTCAATTGATGTAATGACTGTTTACATATAAAAAAAAATTATCTAACTTGCATTTTTGCATTTACAACCCTTCGAAAATTTCCGAGAAATTTACAGTTTTGATGTTCAATGATTTTTACAGGTTTACTTAGAAATCTGGGGAAGTGTGAATTTTTCAAAAATATTATCCTTATTGATTCATAATAAAGAAGCTGCCATTAAGATTATGATATTTCATTTCTTCTCAGCTTAAGAAGAAGATTCATTGGTATAGGGGAAATTTTAGATAATGTATACAATAGGCCTTGTTTAAATTTAACATTTGGATTCTAAGAGAGTAGAAGAAGATCTGTAATATCTTGATCGATATAGTATTTTCTCAAAGAGAAGGAGCAATCTTATCGAGGTCTCGAGAATATTTGATTTGACCGAAGAATTATGCAATACTATTGTTTTTCATCTTTTGTTATTTGAATTGTATGGTTCGTGCACGGTTACGCTTGTTGCTTGAGAAACACATGTAAGATACGAATTGCAAGTGGCGCGTGGGCGGAAAATCATTGAAATCGTGGTTATTCATAGCACTTGAAATTGTGTTGCCTTTATTTAATAATTTTGCACGAAATCTGCCGTTTTCAAGGCAAATGGCGGCATGAGAGAGATAGGAGACATCCACTCTTTCGTGGCGAAGTAATCAAGAGTAGCTATCCCACTTTGTTCACGCAAATGACAATCATGTTTTGGTAGACCATGATCTCTAAAGAGGAGAGCTGGTGTCTTATTTATAATAGGTCGAGGGTATATAAAATATCACATGATGATTGCAAAGTGAACAATGATAGGAAATACATGCCATAAAATAATATTAGATGAATGCTATTGTTTCTTATTTTTTAGATAAAATGATAGATACATATTCCCCAAGATCTAGGGGGTTTCGTGCGCTGGGGAGTTAGTCATGAGACTATTATGTGAAAGGGAGACTAGTATAAATAGAAGCTAAATTTGATCAGATTCAAATCGTTACAAAATTATCTTTTCTTTAAGTACAGTCATTGAACCGTTCGTATAATATCATAAAGTATAATAAACAAAGATGGTATGTTTAATCTCATGATGTGTTTTTTTGGATTATCAGACAACTCCGTTTAAGAAATTCTTTTTGGGGTGGGTTTATTATTCCTGTATGTGAAAGGGCGATCTATACGAGATCACATTTCCAAACTATAAAATCACTTTTCCCTGTTTCAGAATTTTAAATCTTTTGTGTCCCTTTACCGCGAGAATTCAGTAAATTCCGACAGGCAACAGAATTTGATGGTTGTTGTTGGTGGTGACTGTTGACTTTTGAAAAGAAAAAAAAAAAAGAAAAAAGGCAAAAAGAAGAAATTGTCACAAGTTGAAGTCATCAGCATTCTTTGTTATTCCGACAATTACTTTGTTGTCATTAAACATAATTATTAATTAAGCAAGCTCATTCCCGTTTTACAAAAAGAATTTTAAATGGAAAAATGTCTACTTTAAGAAGATCAGTTCTTTCTAACGTTAATATGAAGCAATCACAATCAGGTTCTTCCCAAGCGCAAACAACAGAAGCCGCGGGCAGATTGGAGAAATCTGAGTCTGTTGTGAATTTAACCAGACCAGAGTTGTATGGTATCTATAATAGCGATTCGTTATATGGAACCAATGTAGAAGATATGGATGTTTATATTAAAACGGCTAAACCGAAAGAAAAGGACGATACCGTCACAGCTAAACAACCTCCACAAAACTTAGACCTGTTACCGATTATTGTTAAGTTTATGATCTTAGCTGGTTCAGCCTTTGTATACAATGAAATTACTAAGCATATCACTTATCGTCATTTCAGCGATAACCAATTAGCAAATATCCCATTGGCGATTTCAAATGTATTTGTATATGGTTTCTTTGCCAATTTCAGAATTGGTACATATACTGCTATCGAAAGCGAACTTGGTCAAACATTGGACAATATTTTCGCCCTTACTGTGCAAGGATTGGCAATGAGTTTAATACACCCATTAATGGATCATTTATTACCTTCCAAGTTTTCGAACCGTTTATTATCATCAAATCCAAATCCAACACGTTCCACCACATATTCTAATTTATTCAATGACTTAATTAGATCATCAATCACATTCTTGGGAATCAGTTATGCCATTCGTAAGATTGAATGGTCTTCTTTCTTACAAGTATCCATTGTATGGTCATTATTAAACCCAGGATTATGGTTGCTTTTAGATGGTACAATCTCTGGATTCTTGGCATCGTTGGCTGCCTCTACAGCTGCATGTGTGACTATCTATATTCAAAATTATGAATTTGTCGTTCAATTCTCCTCCAATCAAGAAGTGGCAATCGCTCTCTGGTTATGGATTGGAAGTTTCTTTTTCTGTGGAGTTATTACTTTTGGAAAGATTGGTAGAGGATTATTTGGTCAATAAAGACAATCTTCGATTATACATCCACGGTTGTTGTTTGTCTATTATTCAATTGGTACTATTATTTCTCCGGTTAGATAAAAACTTTTTAGAACTTTTTAATATGTATTTGAGTCAGGGCTTGTATTAATTAACAGCAACGATTTGATTGAATTTAAATTTTTTTTGGTTTGATATAGAATAGACTCGGTACAAAGATAACTTTGACATCAGAGTGGTAAATCAAATTGTAGAAGGTAAATTAAACTATGATCTATTTCTATCTTCTTTTGGCGATTTCATTGCACTGGAAGCAAACAGGGAAAACTTGTATTCCTTATTTGTTTGCTATTTGCGTGAACACTACGGTCATCTTTACCTATAGCTTTCTTACGTAGAAATGACAAACCCATTCGATATCTTGAAAGCTGATTGCAAAATATTTCTTACTTATAATTATTGTTTATTCCTGTATATAATCCCATTACTACTGAATTGAAATTGATTGGTTCCTTTTCTTCTTACACAGCGAAAAAAATGCTTTCTCTTTGACCTGAAAAAAATCACCAATCAAAAGTCTTGCTAAACCTTGGTGATAGGATACCCTAGCTTTCTACATTTGAGTACAAACAAACAACGAAACATACACAGAATGTCCGGAGGTCCAGTTCCAGTTTGGAAGAAATATACAACCCAATCTCGTGGTATTTGGGAAAAAATAAGACAATTACTTGTCTTGGTCCCAAATAGATCCTCTGGTAATCCAGTTGTATCATTATTCAGAGCCACTCCACCAGGTTCCAGAATTGACCAAGCTAACACATATAAAGATCCTGTTACTATTCCAACTGGTGACATTAAAGGTAATCCATATTTCAAGAGAGATTTCAGAAGAAATTACCCTCAAGTTGTTGGATTCAATCAAACTAGAGTTTCTGGTTTATTACAATTGGGTTCTTCTGCTCAACCAAGAATTTCCATTGGTGATAAAGGTAATCAAGAATTATCAGCATTTGTTGACCCATCTAAAGAAGTCAGTTTATCTACTACCTTAACTGGTGTTCCAGCTAATGTCGTCAAGGGTCAAATATTGGGAAAACAGGGTGAACCAGTTGTTGCACCATCTTTAAATAAGTTCAAATGGGTTGTCTTGGATGAACCTGTACATGGTATGTACAATGATTTCTATCCATGTCGTATTTTCACAGATAAGAAGGTTCAAGCAACTTCCAACTGAGATGTTTCATTCATGATATTTGTTGCATTTTATATTTATTTCACCACATCAAACTAATCCACCCCTTTCCATTACCAATGAGTTATCTTCATGCCATATTCACATAAGGTCTTTTTTTTTATTTTTGTAAATTAGTAACGTTTGAATATTAGTCGTTTATTTTTGATTGATTCATTAGGATTTATTTTAGATTAAATAAAAGAAGTCTATTGAAAAGTAAAAGCACATTTAACTAATATATAATGTAGGTCTAAAAGTAAGTTGGGGAAAGATGGAGGATAGCCCATAAACACCGAACCAGCAACATAAATATTCAAGTATCGGGTTATACATACATTTGATGTCAACAGATTGCATGTGTGATTCGATTTGATTCAATGTTTCGCAAGGATGTAGTTGTAACCATGTATCATTTAAGAGGTGATGTGAATTTAGTGAAGTAGTCGTCAGCCCTATTTGTAATGTACCGGCAACTTCTTCTAAAGGTATCACTTTACCCTGTTTGTAAACTCGCAAGTTGAGAATTGGAACATTGTAGAAATCATGGTATGAAATCGTCAAGTCTATGCGTAGGTTGTCAATTTCAAGACAAATGTATAAGTATACCTTATGAATCAGAAGTTTCTTGAGATAGAGATTCCTTATCTTGATCTCATTCTTTAAACTATTATAATGTAGATTATCCACTAACAACTCACCGAATTGTTCAATATTTTGATTGAACTCATCGTTACTTATTCTAGTTAACATTTGTAGATGAACTTGGTGCAGCAAAGGTCGCAAAAACAAGTATCTAACTTTCTAATATAGAGAAATTAACTGAACTATAAAACATTATGTACATTAGACTATGTTAATTTATATATTATACACTTCAATTAGATTATCGAGAATTGAACTAACTCAATTTTGACTTACTCTCCCATTCAACTGGAAATCCAAAATTTACATTATCCTGGGTTTCTTCAATACAACAACTTCTATAAACCTCTCTCGCACAATTGTAAGCTCGATTTTTCTGGATTGGTCTCAATCAGAGACTCAACCCAGTAATTTGAAATTTGGTTCGATAAATTAAAGAAACCAGGCCAGAGTATCCATAATTAGCAAGTACTTCTTTGTACTCAATTTCTATGAATGTACCATCCTCTTCTTCAATCTCATTTGCTTATTTATTAGCCGCTGTCTCTTTTGACAGTTCATCTTCTTCCTCTTTATTTGGAGTTGATTCATTCAAAAGTCCAGATTTTCCATTCAAGAATATTTGGGCATTGGTCGAACTTATTGAATTACGAACAGATAATTCCCTCATTCTTTCAGCATTAGGATGTCTCATTGGCATACCTCCTGACATCCCACTTCTAAAACCAGTACCTAATTGTTTTTGCATAGCATAATCTCCACTATCAAAATATTTCTTATCTTGGAAACGATTGGATAATATTTGTTGCTTTGTGGGTAACTTCCCGTATAATTTGTATATTTTTAATTCTTGAGGAGATAATTTAGATAAATCTAAGTTTTGAGTGTTCTTTGGAGCACTCAATGGATCTTCGTCACTGTAAGACATTATTAATTATCGATTATATGATTGGTTGGTTAAGAGTAATTTATATAATTTATAATCGAAGTGTCCTATACAAAGTTCAATTTTTTTTTAATTAAGCATGACTTATATATATAACTTTATTAAAAGGGGTGATGGATGGGTGGAAAGATACGCAATTAAAATTATTAAGTTACTTACTTAAAGACAAAGAAACAACAAAGTGAGAAGAGCGGAGGCGAAGGAAAAAGCAAGCAAGGGGGGGCGTGCATCAGTCTCACAAAAATAAATTATTATCACGTGATGTATTTGATTTTTAATTATACGTTCCTATGTATCCACGGATTAGTTAATACAACTCTAAAACGTTTGAGCTATTATATACGGTATAACATTCCAACCAAGAAATATGCTTATATCTATGATGTAAAGTAGAAGATCATATAATTCAAGTGGAATTGGTATCAATTTATTTGGTAATTTATTGATATATAACTTGAATTGTAAGTCTTCATTCTCCGATAAATATTTGGTCGGATCGTAGGTTTTCCCAATAAATTCAAAATCTATTTGAATATATAAATCGAACGACTCATTCATGGTTGTGTCGGATAACAATTCATTCAAATATAAATATTGATGAGAAATTTTAAAATCAAATGCATAAGTTGCAGGCCAACATAATTTTATATTTAGTAAATCATCGGATTTGAAAATTTTATCTTCATAATTGTTGACTTTGACTAGCAATACCTTTTTAGGGGCTAAAAACGAATTATAATCAGATATTCTTATAACATTGGATATCTCTTGTTTCCCAAATGTTTCAATTGTTTGAATGGGATAGTCGAATATAACGGAATGGGTTTCATTTAATACCGTGACTTCTCTCGAAAATTGGTTAATGGCATCAATATTCTGCGGATGAGATGCAACATCAAAGTAATGTGGGATACGAACTAAATATGTTTCTGTATTAGCTAAGCATACGCTAGCTATACATAATATATAAAGCCATTGCAAGATCATGGTACCACTGAGTCCAGTGTTCGTCAAGGAAAAATGCAAACAAATAATTCGGATAATTTTTATTTCCCTTAATATTTTTTTGTTGCTGCGCGAAGTTGTCCTTTAATTATATTACTTCGATTTGCAACTTCATCCACGGGAATTGTTGTTTACATTCTGCTTTTATATCATGTATGAATTGAGGATTACTTACACTATCAAATACTTTTAAATCAAGCAATTGTAAGTTATTATCATCTCTAGATATCATTTTTGGGAATGATCTAAAATTTTGAAGAGCCAATAGCCAACCATGCAACGTTAGACTTCGAAGTTTCGGATACTTAGCACTATTTATAAACCCAGTAAATACTTTATTGGAAAGAAATTTGGACCAAGTTTGATCAGATTTTGGTGCAAGATCATCGAATAAAATATTGATTGAAAGGACTTCTAAACTTTGGAAATCTTCTTGGTCATCATTGTTTAAAAATCTATTGAATCTCTCGGAAAGTATAAATGGGTTATAATTATTGTAACTTAACTTCAACAAAGTCATATTGTGATTATAATTGAATTGTGACAATTTAAAAGGATATTCCCAAGTACAATTATGAAGTGTAACTTCTTGTATAAGTAAGACCGGGTTTCCAGTTGATTCAACTTCCCAATTAAAATGATAATCGTGTAGACATAATTTTCGTAACATTTTAAAATTTGCAATGTGTTCAATACTGAATATTCTTGGGTTTGTAATTGAGGCTTCTTCATTTCTTATAATTTGATTGATATTTTTGGGATTGACGCTCAAGAATTGATTTTGAGTTTCACAATGATCCTTTTCAAAATACAATGTTAGCTTAGTAATATCATCATTCCCTCTGTATTTCAACCAATTTGAAGAGTTTCTTGAATTGATCAATAGGCTCTGTAGATTTGGATATATTCTAGTTAAGTCGGTAAAAAAGTCAATTTGCCACTCTCCATACGAATAACTGTCTATAATACGAAGTTGTCTAATATCATATCTATACTTTTTCAAAACTGATCTCTTTTCTTCCATTTCTTGTATTAAATTGCTCCATGTTATTTTGATACATGAAAACACTCGAGGTGAAAAATATTCTCGAAATTCATGATCAACACAAGATAGATTGATAACATCGACTAGAGTTAATTGGTCAAGAACGATATTCAAAACATCATTTGGAATTTTGACTAAGCTCAATTCGATGTTCTCTCTTTTGAACTTAGAGCTAATACTTTCTTGTTGTTTAAGTGATCGCTTCATTTTGTTTTAGCTGCAAAAAATAATGTTCCCGCGACAAATTTGTGAATGCTTGCACCACCAACAAAAAAAAATCGAATGAATAAGACGGTCGACCGAAACAAGGAATAGAAATCTTTTAGTCACAAAAAAATCTCAGGTGCTTATCACTAAATATCAGCAATCAATAAACAAACCAAATTCACAATAAGAATGAAATGGTGGGAACTATTTGCAATAATACTAAGGAATATAAGAAATGATTTTCAGACTAATATTCTTAGTCGATTCCCTCTTCTTTTAATGTTTAACCCAGATGCGTTTGAACCTCCTTTTACCAATGGGTTTGATGAGTTTTTTAATGTCACCACAACTTCAATAATACACAACCAATACTCAGATGTGGTAGTAATGAATTATATGATTATAGCGTTTTCGATACTATTGGCGTGGCTCGATATCGTGTATAGTATTTTGAGATTGGCAGTATCAACCCTAATAGTGGGGATGTTTATGGGATCAATGTTATTCTTTTCGATTTGGTTTTACGTCACAGCTTCAAGAAGATGGAAAGTTATGATATTGGCACTTCAAAATAATGAATTCTCAGTGGTGTGGTGATGAAAACTCTTGATATATATATTAATAGAAGTGGGTTTGGGGTCTGGTTTGAATAATATTATAAATGGGTTGCAATATGCCGTTGTAACCATGTTTATGTTTCCCTCTTGCTTGGTCTTGTCACCAAGCTTGATTTTTTTCGACACACGCACCGCCAAGAGGCGAGAAAAGATCAAACAAACAAAACTTTAAATCATTCCGTTCAGCCCAGCACGTCAGTCGGTCACACAATTTTTCCACCAAACAAAAGAAGTTTGTCTTGCGAGCACAATCAAAAAAAATCTGGTACCTTTAGATCTCAATTCAAAAAATTGTGGGTTCGACAGCTCTTTCTCACCACGAACAATGGCAACTAAACCGATCCCGGAAACCTTACCCTATCCCAAGCTTACTATTCGTCGATTTGGCTATACAGTAGCAATAGTAATTACAATTTTGATAATACGACAATATGATTTAATCAGCTATTTTCCCAAACTTTCATCGTCATCTTCCATAGACGATGGAAGAATCTTTAATAACTTCGAGTTTGAACCAAGAGATAGATTTGACGTAGATGTAAACTTGAAATACAGCTGGATGGTTGCTATATTATTTATCATTCTAACTAGTGTTCTACTAGGGGTAGACAGTAGCAAGTGATGTCATTATTTGGCGGGACCATTGTGACACGATAACAAATGAAAGTTTGATTTCTTGGTATATAAGAGATCTATTGTGGTTTAATATATAGAATGAATTTTACGTTAATCTAATCAAGGATTGATCCTATTCCTTACACGATGAAAATTGTTTTATGAATTTCCATATAAATACTCTAAAGATTCTATAACTATTTACAATAATTTGGCCTAAAACAATGGGTCCAGTGTGTCCCATACGATAGTAACTGGACCATCGTTAACTAAAGCAACATCCATCATAGCCCCAAACTCACCGTCTTTCACTTTTTCCTGTCCTAATCCTTTTCTCAACTCCTCCAAAAATGCCTCGTATAATTCCACTGCATGATGACCCTTGGCAGCCTTATGGAAGTCAGGCTTGGTTCCCTTCTTAACTGTTCCATATAATGTAAATTGACTAACGGAAAGGATTTCACCTTGGATATCAACGACAGATTTGGCCCAAGGTTTTCCGTACCACTTAGTTGCAGTTTCTGGAGGTTGGGATAAATCTTCAAAGACACGAAGGGAAAGTATTTTCTTTGAAAGTCGGCTTACATCTTCCATTGTATCTTTAGTGGAAATACCGATAAGGAGCATCAATCCTTTGCCGATTCTTGAATAAGAATAGTTAGTAAGCTGTTCTTGGTTGGTAGTGTTGCGTTGTTTTGATAATAACATACGATGATATCACTTTCTCTTCTACGGTGACTGAGGCATTTCTCACTTTCTGGATAACCACTCTCATTCTCGTTGTATATTTAGGTCTGCTTGAGGTTAAATGTACTGCTTTGGTGATTTAGAAGTTAAAAATATTCAAGGTGAAAAATCGGTTTAGCCGCCGAGAAAAAATACCTCGGTTTTTGTGCCACAACGGAAAGAGATCTCCATTAAATATGTTATTCTCAGTATAGAAAGTATATAAAGAGATTTATAAAGTCAATCCAAATTAAACGATGAACTATCTTTCATCACTCAAGATAAAGTAACAGAAATATTTCAATCCAGCAAAAATTTCTCTTCCAACTGGTTCAATATACTTTGGTGGTAACAAAAACCCATGACTCCCACTATCTCTCAATTTCAATTGATAAGCCCAATAAGCACGATTGTGATACATATAATCCAACGCAGATCCTGCTCCCAAATCAGGCATCATATCGGCATCTTTGTCAATACAAGCAGGTAAGACATTGTAGTTAATACCTGATTGCATTCTGATTGCTTTCGCAATTCCATAAGCTAATTCAATTAAATTTTCTTCATCTTTAGGTTGGTTATTACATGAGTAAGCATATGGGTAAAGAACTTCTTGCGAATAGGAATGTAAGTCGATATATCCCCAAATTTTGTGATCTTCATTAGTGTTGTTTAAATATTCTTCCCAGATTTTTGATTCAATAGCCTCGAATGGAACTTCTCCACTATATTCTTCCCCACATGGCCAATCATTTGATTTGGTCCAATGATAATCATAAGAGTGATCAATATCAATTCCAAAACAGTTAGGATTAGTAGTTTGTTGACGATTTTTTCTCCAGAGTCTATCATTATTCCAAGTATATTCATATCCATCGGGATTAGCATTTGGGATGAATAAGAAGTCTAGTTCTTTAAAAATCTTGGAAGTAGGATTGAGGGTGTAGAATTCTAACAATTCGTAAATGGTATATAATACTGAAGAGACAGAAATCCATTCACGGGCATGGACACCTCCAGTAATGACGATAGTTCTTCTTTCTCCATGTTCAATATCCTCATTTGGGACTGAAAAGTGAACCACGTCGTAACTTCTTTGCTCGAAAGTTTTTCCAATTTCTTCGATTTGAATGATATTAGGGAATGATGCTTGGATTAATTCCAACCAAGCATCAATTGTTTCTAAAGGACGATAATCTTTAAAGAACAATTCGGAGAAAATGTTGGCCTTGGTTGCTTCAAGAACATCTTCAGTAGCTTGATATTTATACTTTGAGCTTTTGATAGCAAGTTTCTTGTGATTTTTAGGATATGTTTCATAAACTTTTTGAGCTAAATCTTCAATGATAATTTCATACTTAATTGAAGGGAATTTTTCAATTAATTTTACAAGATTTTCTTCATTTATTTGTAAATCCATTTGATTTAAATGATTATTACGTGCCCAACTAGAAAATTTGATTCTAGAATCATTAATGGTTTCATTTTGATTTTTGATTAAAAATTCCTTTAAGTCTTGGTGGTCCTTATAATTTACTCTGATGACATAATCATCTTTGTATTTCAATAAGTCTATAGGATATTGTTCTGGATCTAGAGTGGAAAAATGTAAATGGGTTTCATCTTGGTTATAGTTAAGTAATGATTGAAGTGTAAATGGAAATTGAAATCCAAGAGCAACATTAGCAAACAATACTAATGTTATTGCAACTTTTGAGAAGGAGTTGAACATGATGGAGATGATGCCTTTTTTTAATTAATTAATTAATTAATTAATTAATCAATCCATATAAAAATCAAAAACAAAGTACTAAGACTAAGAAACAATATTTGTATGTAGACTTTGCTTTATAATTACTTGGGTAGCGAAGTCAGCTAAAGCAATTAAATGTAAGGGAATTAAATGTAAGGGAATGATAAAATGAAAATTATTATCCCAAGCCAGCTGAGGCCCAGAAGAAAGTGAAGTTCTTAAATTGTGTGACAATAATAATAAATTGGAACAAATT
This sequence comes from Hemisphaericaspora xylofermentans, assembly GCA_002105455.1. Taxonomy (NCBI): domain Eukaryota; kingdom Fungi; phylum Ascomycota; class Pichiomycetes; order Serinales; family Debaryomycetaceae; genus Hemisphaericaspora; species Hemisphaericaspora xylofermentans. The sequence goes on along the minus strand of NDXA01000019.1, from coordinate 92,406 downwards.
CAATCTGCACGTGACCATCTAACAAAATGAATTTGTGATTTTGCACGACCAATAAATTTTGTTTCTGTTTCGTGGGGATGGACGGAGGAGGGAAGGAGCAGTGTTACATTTGGGGTGGGTAACAATAATTGTAATAATATACGTTATAATACGGGGCAAAACAAATGTTACGTACAGTATATAAAAAGAGTAGATAGATATTGAGACAGGGAAATTGTGAAAGAGTCACGGGGGATTGGAACTACGTTTTGTTGTTGAGATTATCAAAAAGGATGGAAGTCCTTCATTTTGGCATATTTGTATAATTAAGGAAGAGATTGGCAATTTTGACTTCTGCTAATCAGATGCGATTTTATTCCAAATGAAAAAAAAAATTATTCAGTGCGCTTAAGTGAGTCAATCAAAGAATTCTCATGGTCATTGGACAGACACATAGTGTATCACACTATATATATATATATATAAACAAAAATGCAACGCAGTAGTGTCCGTGTATTGCGCCAATCTGCCTCCCTTCTCAAAAGAAGTGTCTTCGCCTCCAAGAACACATTTGCAACTAGAAATGTCGTTCTCATGGCAACTGCCAACTATTCAACTAAAACTGTTGCATTAACAGCTGATACCTATGCTCACAAAGTCCAACGTGATCCTAAATATAAGCAATTGGACGACAAAGATATCGAATTCTTTAAAGGGGTTCTTACTGAACAAGGTCTTATTACTAATGAAGATGATTTGTTATTCTATAATGAAGATTGGATGAGAAAATATCGTGGACAATCGAAGTTAGTCTTGAAACCAAAGACTACTGAACAAGTTTCTCAAATTTTGAAATATTGTAATGAAAACAAGTTAGCTGTTGTTCCACAAGGTGGTAATACCGGTCTTGTAGGTGGTTCTAACCCAATTTTTGATGAAATTATTATTTCATTATCTTCTATGAATAAAGTCAGATCCTTCGATTCAGTCAGTGGTATACTTAAGGTTGATGCAGGTGTCATTTTAGAAAACGCCGATCAATACTTGGCTAAAGAAGGTTATATCTTCCCATTAGATTTGGGTGCAAAGGGTTCTTGTCATGTTGGTGGTATTGTCTCTTGTAACGCTGGGGGGTTAAGATTATTACGTTATGGATCTTTACACGGTACCGTCTTAGGTTTAGAAGCAGTATTACCAGATGGTACTATCTATAACTCAATGAATGCTTTACGTAAGGATAATACTGGTTATGACTTGAAACAATTATTTATTGGATCTGAAGGTACTTTAGGTATAATCACTGGTGTTTCCATTTTATGTCCATCTAGACCACAAGCTCAAAACGTTGCTTTCTTGGCTGTTTCTTCTTATGAAGCTGTTCAAAAAGTATTTGTTGAAGCTAGAAAGGAATTATCTGAAATTTTATCTGCGTTTGAATTCATGGATGGAACTTGTCAAAAACTTACTGCTCATCATTTGAAATTAGATCATCCAATTGAAAGTGGAGAATATCCATTCTATATCTTAATTGAAACTTCTGGTTCTAACAAAGAACATGATGATGAAAAATTAGAAAATTTCTTAGCTGGTGCCATGGAAAATGAATTAGTTGATGATGGTATCATTGCTCAAGATGAAGCCCAAATCCAATCCCTTTGGTCTTGGAGAGAATCTATTCCTGAAGCTACTGCTGCTTTTGGAGGTGTTTACAAGTATGATGTTTCTATTCCATTAACTGATCTTTATGGATTGGTTGAAGCCGCTAATGAAAAATTGGTTGATGCTGGTATTTCCAGTTTGGAAGATGAAACCAAACCAGTTGTTGCAGCTGTTGGATATGGTCATATCGGTGATGGTAATTTACATTTAAATGTTTCCGTTCGTAACTATGCTCGTGAAATTGAAAATGTTTTAGAACCATTTGTTTATGAATGGCTTCAAAGTAAACATGGATCTATTTCTGCTGAACATGGTTTGGGATTCCAAAAGAAGAATTATATCGGTTATTCTAAATCTGAAGTTGAAATCAAGATGATCAAAGAAATTAAGAACCACTACGATCCAAATGGTATCATGAACCCATATAAATACGTGTAATAAATTTTACTGCTACAAGTGACATTGTTTACGACTTTTTATAGTTTTCATTTAATAAACATTATAAACTAATTTATATATAACCAAGAAACTTTGATTACAAGTTTTCATTCCTGATGATTGAACCTTCTTCATATAATCCACTCAAAGTTTCCTTAAAGAATTGAACACAGATTGGTCTTCTAATCTTCATAGTTGGAGTAATAACACCTCTATCAAGAGTCAATGGTTCAAATGAAACATCGATATTATGAATCTTTTCAAAACCTTGTAATTGACCTTGAATTGATTGATTCATATCTTGTAATAAAGTTCTCTTGTTCTTTGGATTCTTAAAGAATTCGACAATATCTTCAAGTTTTTCAATCTTATCATTGAATCTTTGTGAAATATAATTACCGATAGTAACTGGGTCTAAACCAACAATACCAACCAAATAAGTTTGTAATGAATCACCATGACAGAATAATTGCTGAATGAATGGGAATTGAGATAAGTATGCGTTTTCAATTTTTTCTGGAGTAACATATTCACCTTGTGCCAATTTGAAGAAATTCTTAACACGATCAATGATATACAATCTATTACCATAGTTAGAGTTAATACGGGCAACATCACCAGTGTGGAACCAACCTTCTTCATCAAGGGCCTTGGCAGTTTCTTCAGGGTTCTTGAAATATTCTTTAAAGATTTGAGGACCTCTTAATAATAATTCACCACGAGGACCACCTTCATCTTCAGAAGTATAGTTCATTTCAGGAATGTCTCTTAATCTAGCTTCACATGTAACACCAATAGCACCACATGAACCTGGGTTGTTTTCATATCTACTAGAAACACAAATACCTGCAAAAGATTCAGTCAAACCATAACCTTGACACATACCAAGATTCAAAGCACCTTTCAAGAACTTGATAGTTTCTGGGGAAATTGGTGCAGAACCAGTACACATAGCTTCAACGTTTCCAAAACCAATCTTCTTCTTTAATACGTTACATAAACGATCATAGACAACGTGAGATGGATTTTCGTGATCAGATTGGGATTGTAATTCCATCTTCTTGTTAATGGCTTTGGTAAAGAGATCTCTTAACCAAGGCTTTTCATCATTCTTAACGGTTTGAGCCTTAAGAGCAGCTTCTAATTTGGTATAAACACGAGGAACTAATGCTAAGAAAGTTGGTTGTAAGGCTTTGATATCATCTAAAAGAGTCAATGGGGAAGGACCTTGTGGGAAACCAATTTCAGCACCAATTGAAAGACCAAATTGAATAGTTGCTCTTTCATAAATGTGGGCTAAAGGTAAGAATGATAAGAATCTAGCCTTCTTGCTAACGATATTATGAGCATATGCAAAGGTAACACCAGCAACTGCATTTTTCTGAGTTAACACGACCCCTTTTGGATGAGCACCACTAGTACCTGAGGTAAATGAGATTGTGAATACAGTGTCTGGTTTTGGAGGAATTGGTGGTAATGGGTTTATTTCACCCAAGTTTTCAACTTGTTTGATATCAAATAAAGTGATTTTATTTTCATGAGCAAAATTCTTTAATTCTTGATCATGAACAGTTAAATCATCCATAGAAACTAAAGTGATCAAATTACCTAAATCTTTTGGATTATCACGTTTCAATTCAATTAAACCCTTAATTTTTTCCTTGGAACACACGATAATTGGAGATTGAGTTAAACCTAAAATGTATCTACTGGCGTCCGGACCTAAAGTATCGTATAAAGCAGTGTTAGTGATCGAATATGCAACTGAAGTCAAGTCACATAAGGCCCATTCTGGACGATTATGGGAGAAAATACAAAGAACAAATGAATCCTCTGAATGTGGGTTGTAGAATAATTTTTGATGAGCTTCACTATTAGATCTATATGGGTTATTTTCTAAGACAAAGAAAATACCAGAACCCAAATTGTTTCTTCTCTTTTGAGTAGTTCTATAGGTTTCATATTGATATGGACCAAAGGTACCATCTGGGTTCTTTACTCTTGTACCAAAAGAGTTCTTATCAGCATGGATAGGAACTGCATTTTCAAAAATTTCATATAAAGTGTTTAAAGCAGGGTATGGAGTATCACATAATGCATCTGGAGAATGGGCATTTCTGTAGATTGCAGAATACCCTGGTTCTTGGGAGTTTGGTACTTCAACTGCATTGCAAACAATCTTTGGATCAACAGGTAAATTCTGTTGAATTGTTTGATAAATATGTTGTGGTGATTCTTTAAATAAGGGTGCCATGGACGGGTAATATTAGCTTAAGTTGGGACTAGCTATAGTAAAAGGGGAATCTTTGGCAACAGAGGAAGTGAGATGGGTAGGATTTTAGTTTCGATATTTATATATTTCTGGATTAAACAATTTGTGACATTTTTACCCCTCGGTGTAATTGTGAAAAGAAAAATTTATTATTCTGGGCTTAAACATTCAAACAAACAATCAGAGAGAGAGAATAGAATAGAATAGAAAAGCAATACGAAATTTTGCAACACAAAGGGAATAGGATTAATCTCCGGATATCCATAGGGCAAAACTGAGTAATTAATGCCAATTAAGTTCCAGTATTGGAAAACCATCGGTATTAATTCTTGTAAATAGCCATCAATTTCCCTCAAAATGTGATCTTTATTTATTTACCGGTTATTTTCAAAATATGTTGCATCTGCAATGTATTGCATTAGTATGGGGAAAATTTTAAGATCTCTATTGTAATTCGTTGTAAGGTAAGAGATTATGATTATACAGTTAATTAAGTCATATAATTAAGAAAAGATACAAAACTGTTCATCTACGGAAAACGGAGATATATGTCTCAGTTTGCCATGTACCAAGTACTGGGCAAAATATACAACTTGGATTTGCTAATCGGGGGGGGTGTTTGTTTTAATTTATTGATTGTTGTGGATAAATTTTGATCGTAATTTTCCACTAAGAAAAAAAAAACCTCCGTAAATTTTTAATTAGTGATTGATTGATTGATGGGGGAATCCAATTGATGGAGAAAAAAAATCACAAGAACATTTTTCCGTTTTATTTTTTTATTTTTTTTTTTTCCTGATGAGGGTTTTAATAACTTTTCTTTTTGTGGGGGAACATAGTTATATCTTGCAAGTGGGGGATTATGGATTTATCGCTAACAATTCGACCGTCTTTGTCTTGCTACCTATCCCACCATTTGACACCTCTCCACCATTCCTTGACGATAGGGATGATTCGGATCGCATCAACTAATTAATCCGATGGATCTCCTATACTACTCCTCTTTTAAATGGTGGGGCAATTGCCTCGATAACAAAATGATTTTTTTTTTTTCACATACGACTTGTATTTTCTATATTTTGAACCAAGAACATTCTTCGAATTTGCTTATCATCGCAACCGTGTAAACATGCTCCTAATATCCCCTTCTTAAATTGGAGAAATCTACTCGGGTTAATCAGAAATGAGAGACTTGCAGTCAAGTATTAGATTTGCATTTCTTGAAAATTATTTTTTTCTTCAAACGTTTTCATGTGATTTTTGCAATGATAGTTTCTGGAAGTCTGATCTCTGAACGAACAACTGTTCGCTAAAGGATATTTAGGCTAATCATATTAATGGCTATGGTTCCATGAACAATTCAACAAGAAAGTCATATTATTTATTGCTCGAAGAATGCTTAAGATTTTGTCAAGTAAAAATTGCTTTTCTCAAATCTATTCTTGGATTGGTATTTTCTACTCAGGAATTGTTCACCTTCTTGCTATTGACTACTAACCTATCAGATTCTTGGACTTGATGTTTTAGATATTTGGAGTCTAAAATCAAGATCTCAATTGAAGTGTGTCAACTTTAAAGAAACTTTGTGTGTTGATAGATGTGAGATAATGTACATCCGCGGTTATATCTTCTTTGAAGTAAACAAATCCGAGTTCTACCATTTTTAGTTTGGTTTAGTATTATTCTGAAACCATAGCCCTGGTTACTTTTAAGGTGATGCGGTAGAGCTTTCCTTTAACCCATCCGGATCTATCAATCTTTCTTTCTCGCTAACATGAATATCAGCAGGGGAACTCTTATACAACATAAGGTTGTCAAAAATTATTAACACTAACTTCCAATACAGTAGGAAGACTGATAACAAACACTCTAATTTTAGAATTTATTTACTTTGTTTCGTCTTTTGTTATCAAAATAGCCAAAAATGTAACCGTTAGCTTGTAGCTAATCGATCAAATAAGATACTGCTGTCTTTCAGGACACCATGTTCCGAATTTTTCATAAAGCAATGAAATACATAATGACAACCTAATGTTTCTTCGCTAAAAGGGTTGTGTCTTCTTAGGTACATGAATATAACCCAATTTCAAAAATATAAATAATATTAGACAATTGTGCTTTATCTCCCATACTTAGATCTTGGTCATAGCCTACTTACAACAGTTTCCAATTTCCAAACGGTTGCAAATTTTTTTCTGCCGAAAAAATTGCGAAATAGATTTCATAATTCACAGTTTTGCCAAACCCAGATCAAAGATGAGTTCTACGATGAACACCCATGCAAAAATAGTTTCATATGACCAATATAAGCTGAATGTGGCAATATTTTGTAATGAAGCATCCAAACATGGCTGGACTTTTATAATTCACCATAATATAGGCTTGTATACCATGCTTTATTAATGTTCTTCATTTCTATCTGTGCCTGCGGAACAACTTCATTAAAATCCCATATTCTGTCTTTTGAATGACTCAGAACACTTTTAAAAGTCTATTTGAATAAAATATTTTGTGTTCATTCAATTCATTTATGTATATTCAAAGGTTTGAAACGCTTGAACGTGCCCAAGAGATTCAAAACTTTGCCACAACTTTAAGCATTCGCCATTCCACCAAAACAGCATAAATGTTTACAAAACTTTCTGTATGGATGCCTTGATCAAATTGAAAGGTATTTTCAACTATTTGGAGAAAGAATCGTTCAGCTATCCGACTCTGAATGCGTATGAAGAGAACCACTAGATGACGTTCGTTTTTGCCCGCTAGAATCAACAAAACTAAATTTAATTCTAAAGAAATTATATAAAAATATTCTTTGGAAATTATTAATGACAACATCATATACATATTATCCAAATAAACCCTGGAACCCACATTTACTGGCAAATTCAAAGTTTTAATATAGTTGAGATTATAAACTGAAAGAATTTTAATTCAACAAGGCAAGCGCCGTGGCGCAGTGGAAGCGCGCAGGGCTCATAACCCTGATGTCCTCGGATCGAAACCGAGCGGCGCTAACTTTTTAATTTTTATCAACTACAGTTGACAGATCTGTTTTAAACACTTTTTGGCCCAACAGGTAGGCCTTATCCAATTTTTGTTGGTGCTTGGCATAATTTGACGTCTCATGATCTCTTGGTACAAAAAATGTTTTTGGAGCTGGTTGTGATTTCCTTACGTTTTTGGTCCACAGATAAATGGGCGCAAGAAAGGAATACTCCATAGACAATCAACCTGCAGAGCATGTCATATTCTCTTTCCTACAATTTGTACTTCTGTAAAATTCAGTAGTTATAAAAATTGCTGCAAACTAAAGCAAAATTTAAGATGGTTAGACCTGCATATCATCACCAATTTAGTTTTGATTCTGACGTGTCACCTATTTTGTTACCAACACGCTAATAGAAAAAAAAATCCCACCAAATTTGCAATTGCGCTTACGTATCAATTAGAAAAAATTAAAATATTTAATTAAAAGCTCGAAGAATCTCTTGACATAAATTTAAGGTTTCTTTCATTCTATAGCATCAATAGATATCATACATACATATATACATAATAATGGTAAGTATCTACATAACAGGTCACCTACAGTTGAAATTACAACATAGACTAACAAAAATGTTGCTTTAGGCCTTACAAACTCCAAAGCAAAGAGCTGCCAATGCAAAATTTGAAAATAAGAATGTCAAACAATGGGGTAAGGTAAAGAAGGATGACAACAAGTTTGAATTCCCAGTTTCGAAGACATGGTTGTTTGTATTATTGTTTTTAGTATGTGGTGGTGCCATATTAGAATTAATTAGATTGATCTTTTAATTGATCTTTTATCCCATCATTAGAGACCTCGTCAATATTCCATAGATTTTCCTATCAATTCGTCGATTTCATCCATCCAAATTATCTGAAAAGTTCCAAATTACTATGGTCTAGTTGATTTAGAATCATTATTTTTGCTTTTCATAAGTCATCCGCATCTTGTCATTCGAGAATGTTGGGCGTCCTGTACTATATCTTCCAAGTGTTTTTACCCTTAATCATTCATACGTGTTCATTATTTAATTTGATTTGTTAAATGAATTATATATTAACATAACTAAAAAAACAAATAATACTATCTAATATCTCTAGTTGATTCATAACGCCCCAAACCCAATTCATCTCTCTCTCCATCTTTTGTAACGTGGTTCTCATATATACAGACAAATAGCAAAAAAAAAAGTTAGAAAACCCCCTTTAACCCCGTAAGAGAACCCAAATCATTTCTATAAAAGCAAAAACCACCCCCATATCAATCTCCTTTAGAATCGTCACTTTCTTCGTCTTGATCAATATATAATTTCCCAAAAGAGGAAACACTTTCTTTCAATTTTAAACCACCTTCTGTTTTTTTGCTTGGATTGTAGGTTGTGTCAATTTCACTGAACTTAATTGTTTGTTCAGGTATTATGTTTCCAAACTCTTTTCCAAAATTTTCATAATCTTGCTCAATCAAAGCAAACTCAACTCTTTTATTGTTTATCAAATTTAGAAATGGCGAACATGTTTGTATTTCTGCCTGCGATAATGGACTTATTACTTTTGATTCATATTCACTGATTATTTCATCTTCTTCTGATTCTTCTTTTAATGTCGGCACACAAGTAGAAGATACTGGCATAGTAGGTAAATCAAACCTATAGAAATGTTGTCCATTTAGAGGACTTATTAATTTCAAGTAGTTATTGTTGTCAATGATAGCCAATTGATTGAGGTTCCCTCTGTCCGAGTTGATGTTAGTTGGAATGGCTGCAAATTGTTTAGCTTTAAAAGACGATAATATCCAAGAATCCATAAACTTTCCAGGTGCCACTTCAGTAGCATTCTTTCTAAAGCTATTGGGATGGTTATTGTTTAGACTTCCTGATAGATAATTTATATTATACCAATGAACAGATCCTGTAGATTTTGTAATCACTCCAAATCCAGAATTACTTCCAAATATGCCACATTTATTTGTCTTTGAATCATACTTATTTATCAACCAGAATATTTGCTCAATAATACTGGAAGTTTTACCTCTAGTGAACTTCCCAATCACTTCAATTTCTACTGGTAGACGATATAAATCCCACATATATAACGAGTCCCCTCGTATATTGGCATGAACCAATTGCAAATCATAAGGGGATAAGGAAACATGAGAAACACCACCTGGTGGCTTGAAGGTTCCCATAATTCTATCATTTCCAAGATCAAGAATACTCAAGATTTGATTATTGTTGGGTTTTAGGTTTCTAGTACTATTTTGTAAACTAGTTGCAGTATTGGAAGCGGTTGAATACAATAAATTTCCTATTGATTTACTAATCGAACTAATTGATGCCGGTTCTGTGTTTTTATTGGAAGATGTTTTCGAAGCCATGTATGATTTGATTTTGACTGAGGAAACTTCTGATAACTTGAATAGTCCATCTAATGCTGTGTTTGATAACGTTGAAAATATTTTTGCTAACAAAGGCTTTGACATTGGTAATTTCATTGGTGTAAACATGGAATTCTTCAAACGTGAATTATCGACAAAGGTAGAATTATTAATGATAGGATCCGCTATAGTTATTGAAGCTTCTTTAACAGAACTATTATTTGCAGCCTTTAGGTGTTTGTATTCAAATTTTGTTGGGGAATAAACAAGCCAATTATCAACAATATCAACGATAGGGACCGAATCTGCATTCACACTTGTTTGAAGAATCAATTCGTTTTCGGAAACCTTGTTTTGGCAAGAGTTTTTGAACAAGATTGGATTGCACAGTCTCTTGCGTATATTAGCAAGCTTCATTCCGTGATTTGCAGGTATAATCTCTTGGGAATCTGCATCAAATTCAAAGATTGAAAGGAATCCTTGATTTGTTCCGACACAGATATATTTCGGACTTGCTTTGATTGTGAAGTTTAACACATCTTGGTTAAATTTATTCAATTTGTATGACAGTTTGATTACTGTTCGGGTATCATATACGGAAAACACGTGTGATTGCAAAAAATACTCACAACCATTATGAACTATCATAATGATACAATATTCATCATCATTCTTACTCAAGAGTTTGAGTACATTGATATCTTCATAATTCTTCAAAGTTATATCTATTTGGCACTGTAAAAAGAGCGTGTCCCCATCACTAGAACATTCAGTTGTGGGTGAACACCAATCCCAAACCTCCAACTTTCGTTCAAGTGGGAATAGAACAAGCAATTCACCATCGGGACCATTCTCAATAATAGTTTCAACATCAGTTTCAGATGATTCATCTTCTGAATTGCTAATTGATACATTGGTACCATTTGATGTTGATATGGGGTAGTTTGCAACACCTGAAGTTGCGGATTTAATTTTCTTCCAAGTTGCAGAAGCTGTTCCTAATCTATGTCCTCTTTTAGGATTAGTATGACTAGAAATTGATGGTTAGTAAATTCTATTCATCTTCAACTTTCAGGGTTATACATACAGTTTGTTTAATCTAATAGTGTCATTAATCAATGTTTCTGTCATAACTGGGAGATAAGAAAAACAATAAATTTCTAGCAAAATGTGCTTGCTACTTTTGCAAGTTTTGTTTATAAAAAATGGGTCCTTTTAAATTGGGTGATCTCGTGTGGTTTAGTTCAATTGATTGGGAATAGATTAATGGGAGTGTTTTAATATGGTGACTAGTTCAATTAAAATGTTGTAAAAATTTATTTAACGTGTGTTAGTGTGTGCTTGGGTGTGGGTTCCGTAGTTTCTTATCTATTGTTTAGTTTTTATTTAATTATCTTTGTTCTCTTCTATATTTTCTCACACAAACGATAAATTCTGTTATCTGTTCAAAAGCGATGAAGGAGTGAATGAATGTATAATTATTATATTAATTAAATGATCGTAAGTAGAATTGTATCTCCAAAGGGAAACAACCAATTTGAATTACAAGTAAGTAAAATACTTTAAGTTAAAAGAATTAAGTGAATAAACAAATAAATAATTAGGAGTTTGTCTTGACTAATATATAAGACCAATTTAAAAGGCGAGGGGCAATGAACCCGCGTGGGTCGGTAAGTGGTGGGAACGACACTTTCTATTATTTTTACTCACTAACTCACTCATTTATTACTAGTTAAAATAGTACATACAATGTAAATAATAGTCACAATTTAGTAAATAAAAGCTATTTTGCGCTAATAATAGTAAGGTGCAAAATACCCAAAGAAGCAAAGATGTATCTTTACAAGTGACTGAATACAATAGCAATCATTTACTTCATTTAACCGTTTTCAATTTCATTACTCAATTTGTAAACTTAGGATTTGCATAGAAGAACAGAACAGGAACGACAAAAATCAAAAATAAATGACATAATTCGTACTAACTAAGTGACTAATTTACTTTGTTCGGAAAACTATGGAAATTGTGATATTAATTAATTTCTATTGATTTGTTAAATTATTATCCTACGTTGATTGCACTTGTTGACCTCGCTTTCGAATATTCTCGAGGGGAATCGACTCGCTAATTGTCTTGCTCGCATGACTTGATATCAAAACGTATACAACAAAGGTCACAATACCCCACAAAATTTTGCTTGATTTGTTTATAGTTGTTGTTGCTTATCGCGTTGCAAGTTGTTGTTAATTGCCCAGAAACAAATTATAGTCATTTAGGATTCTACTTCTTACCCTTTTTTAAGAAAAATTTAAAACCTACTATATGAGACTCCTCTCTTGAATTTTCTAAGGCGATTAGTTGTACCTACAAATTGTTACTACTATTTCAATGCATCTTTACTATGATGACTGAGCGATTAAATGTGATAGCGGTTGTTTGAACAATTTAGAAGAGGATTTAGAATATGTCTCACGCAGATTTTGCCAATCAATCACGGAAATCGGATTTTACTAATCATTCAAGCAAGCCATGAACGCAAAATCTAATCTGAGTATTTACCGGATATGAGAAGGAGTCATGAATAACTAACAGGTGTCAATGTTCTCAGAGTGAGTATTCATTGAATATTGTTTTCCTCTAATTGTGTAGAATTTGTTCTTACATTACCGTTGCTAGATCTCCATTATTGTATCTTAGCTAGATTATACTATGTATTTATATCATCTCCATGGTCATTCCATATAATACTGTACCGGAACAACACATTATTAACAAAGTTTACAAATATGTAAGATGACGTATCATAAAGTAGATGGATCTTTTTGACAGCAAAAATTTATTTGGAAGACTCCTACGAATTGGAATTCATTTTGCTTCATAACTTCCAGTGGTCTACATACAGTTATATTGGTAATAATGGTAATTGGTTTCTCTAGAAATGCCATCAAGCCTAAGCATGTCTCCACCAAATCAACCCCAACTCTACGTAGATAAAGTACTAATCCGAAGTCTCATTATCATCTGATAAGTTAACATTCGTTATCTTAGCGCATCTCTTTGCTTTCTTCGTCCTTTTAGTGTCCGAAAAAAAGGTTGAGTTCTTCCGAAGTTATTTCATCTTGACTTCAATTGCTCTTCAAGAACAATGATTGTAAATGTTGTGAGATTTATGGGAACCCCTTGTAGTTGGTCTTCAACAAGGATTGGATTAAATAAATAATTGAACCCTTTAAATTTAATCAAAATAGATCGAGGTTTTTAATCTGAGTTAATATACACACTTCCGATTATTCCATTGATTGCAGCTTATTGATACAACAAATATGTCAACTAATTATCACATATTACTTGACTCTTATCCTGTTGAAATAATTCAGACCATACTTGAATATGTGGAGGTGGTAGGCTTAATTCAATTGATTGAACATGACCAATTTTTGAATCAGAATTTGAACATCAAAGCAGCAATGAACAACTTGATTCAAAACTCAAACGTATCATATAATAATAGGATCATGCAACCATCATTTCTACATATGTATTGTCGAACACCGACTTATATTGATAAGAATACATTGCAATTTCTTCCTAGTAAATCGTCCCTTTTTGATATAGTGGACTATTGCAACCAAGAGAAGATTGGCCCGTTGATTACCCTTAGTTTTTATATCTGGACGTTAAAGGATATTGATGAGTTTTTGCTGATTGTCTCTATCATAAGTCAGCATGATACCTCCTCCATTTTATATAATATGGAGCTTGAATTGAATCCTGGATTATTATACAACCTAAGCTTGAATTATGTGTTTAAAATATTGGCAAACTACTTGAAAAATTCAATAATTTCAATTACGGTTTATAACTATAGTGGGAATTTTACATTTGATATTGAAGAGTTTCCTCGATTAGAGAATATTTGGTTTGAAGATAGCAACATTAAGTTCAGATCTAGTTTTAACTCTAATGTTAGTTTGAAAACGTTAAATTTGCATCCCAATCTGCATGGCTGGAATAATAATCACGCTGTGCACTTATACAGATCCGTACCACATAATTTGAAGAGATTGAAGTTAGGAAACTGTATAATTAAGGAGAAATCACTTGCATATAAAGCACCTCGACAACTAGAATCACTTGACTTGACGAAGATAAAGGATAATTCCGCAAATTTTGAATACATCAAGACCTTAATCGAGCAGAACTTATCAAATAAGTTAAAAGAATTGAGTGTCAAGAATTTATGGGGAGACAGGAACCAAATTATAGACTTGAATGAATTACTATTTGATTCTCCAGAGAATTTCCAGAATTTTCAACAATTGCTGAGACTTTCAATAATGGGATTGAATAGGCTGGTCGATTTTTCAAAATTTAAATTAACTGATCTCACCATCATGGCAGCTGATAATTCTCGTATTCTTGATGAATGTAAATTTCCGGAAACCCTAAAAAAGCTAGATCTCAGTAACAATCATCTAATAGATTTAACTAATATGAGCGGTAATTTTCCAGATAATTTAGAACATTTAAATCTAGCCGATAACCCAATTAATTGGGAATTGCATATCCCCAATTTCAATAGATTTAGAAAATTGAAGTATTTAAAATTGTCAAATACCCACTTAGGTTCCCATTTGAAAAGTATTGTATTTCCAGACTCAATCGAAGCATTGTCTTTAGAAGTCAATCAGATATCGTCGATAGATAACGTGAGATTCCCGAAACGTCTTACCAATTTGGGAATCGGTTCCAATATGATTAAACATATCCAAAGACCATATTTCCCCCCAGGATTACAAACTGTTCACTTGACTGAAAATAGACTAGCCGGTGAATTAGATGTATCGAGGAATCAACAAGGGGAAAGGTTAAATTTGGAAATTCTATACTTGAATTACACATTGCTATCGAATATTGAACATATACAGTTACCCAATCATTTACGGATTTTAAATCTTGACCATTGTATCTTAAAGAGCTTGACAAATATAAAATTCCCAGCTTCAATTATTGAGCTTAGTTTTAGAGCATGTGAACTAGCTACCATTAAAAACATAAGTTGGGAAGAAGGTTCCCGATTGAGATATATTTGCTTATCCCAGAATAAACTTTCTAAACTTGAATTAGTCTTTCCCCAGTCAATAGAGACTATCAACCTTGCTGGGAATAAGATCTCAAAAGTCAATCCTAACATGTTGAATCATCTTGAAAACCTTCAAACGTTAATACTTTCTGGTAATAAACTAGATAGTTTTATCTATCAATTCAATTCAATAAATTTGAGGAGTTTGGATTTATCTTTCAACAACATTAGGATTTTGAATTTATCATTCCCAAAGAATTCAACTACAGAATTAAGAAGTATTAGCCTTTGTCTGAATAAATTGTCCAGTTTGACACCTCAAATGATAGGACATGACAGAGAATTAACTTTTCATAGTAAACTTGTTGAAATTGACGTTACTGATAATAAGATAAAACCAAGCGAAATAGAAGCTAATTTGACACAATTTCCTGCAAATCTTAAATGTATGTTTGTAGGCTACACAGGACAAAGAGATAGATTTGGGTATGATATTGCCAATAACATAATTGAGAGTGAATTTTGTCAAGGTAAAAGAGTTGATGTACCAATACATGAGTAGTAGTAATAAATAGTTGCAAATAAATTACGTTTTTCATCTATCGAATATATATACAAGAATTTATCTAAAATCCGACGAAATCCCAATTATTATCCTAATTAAAGTCTCTAGCTTGTAAATTACGAGTCATTGCAGGTAAAGCAACCCTAATACCATCCAATTCTTTAGTCATTTTAACTTGACATCCCAATCTTGAAGTTTCAGTAAGACCAAATGCCAAATCTAACATATCATTTTCATCATCATCAGGTTCAGGTATTTCATCATAAAATTCCGGATCAACAATAACATGACAAGTGGAACAAGCACATGAACCACCACATGCTCCTTCCATATCTAAATTGTGAGCTTGGGCGATGTCTAATATATTATCACCTTCTGCAACCTCATAAGTAAATTGTTGACCATCCTTGGTTATGAATGTTATATGAAGTTCTTCACCCGGGTTTGGCTTGTGAAGGTGGCCATGTGATCTAATAGCTGTTTGGTGGAAGCTGGAAATCAATGTCTTTGACAATCTAGTGGGGAAGACTGCACGATGGGTGATGTTATGGGAGATGTCTGAAGCCTTTGGAACTCTAGCGGCAACTTTGATTAAATTCTTGAACATTTTTCTTTCGGTATATCAATTCTAACAAGCTTCTACGCAAATCTGAGATCCCAACTCACCGTCTATCTGTCAAAGGGCTTACTATTATGTTGCTTCTTCGATGAATAATGCTTAAGAAATTTTCGGGTTTCTTTTTTTTTTTTATTTTTCGCACGGCCCGGCCGTTTATGAATCGAAGTCATTTTGACTCTTAATTACATCAAATGTCCTATGAAAAGTTCGGGATTACCAAACAACTCTAGGTGGACTCATACAAAAAACTACAAAAATCAAGTCGGATATTGGTTGTCTCTATTTCTAAACAAACTTATCATTAAAGTACATAAACACCGATTAATATTATTTAAAACGGACTCTAAAACCAGGGATTTCTGGTCATTTCCGTTAAGAAAATTTACTAGCAAGGACTAAGAAAATCAATAAGATTAACACAGCGATAATGGCATAACTTATAAATTTATTAGCTGTCAATCTCCTGCTCATAGATTTCAAAGTTTGAATGGATCTATCAACATAATTATCCGCCTGCAGAAGTGTATTTCTAGCACCCGAGATTTGTTCTCTTTGTGATCGCAAGTCATTAAGTATATTTCCTCCAATAGCTTCTGTTTCCAATGCAATCCTTTGACTGTCGTGTAATCTTTGCGATGACCTTTCGAGAGATGAATTGTTACTTAATAATTGTTTTCTTTGTTGGTCTTGTAAACTTCCTGGTTCAGAATCTTGATCGGAATACCTGTTTCCAAACAATTCATACTTGTCTTGAGAATCTAATAATTGCTTATACCTATTCTTGGTTTCTTCTATTTGTGACCTATATTGACGAATTTTGGCGTTGTATGAGGATCTTTGATTGGATGGGAGATTTTGGACTTCTATAGTCATTTGATCGAGCACTTCAAGAGCTTCATCAGAAGCAGCCTCTATAGCTCTTAAACTGTTTTTTCTTTGTTCTGATGGCAAAGTTAGTATACGATCTGAAGAGGGTGTTACAAACCAAAAAGAGACATACCGGCATCTTGGACCGAGTTAATTTGAGAAATCTTTGTCTTAGCTTCTTGCAAAGCTAACTGGAACTCTGACTCATAAGTCTCAAATGATTCGGACATGATCACAGAGTTTGCTTATCTATATAAAAACCATTCACATAAAGAGGCGTAGACCTTTAGGTGATAGAGTCTAAAGAAAAAAAGGAGGTGTAATTTCAATTTCCATGAAAAAATATCACGTGATATCGGAGAATTAATTCCGTGAGTATGGTAAGCTTAAATTTCAATAGTATTTTATGATATAAACCAATAAATTAAAGAGATGAAATATGAAATAATTGTCTTAATGTTTCCTATTGTAGCGAGTTCTAGTTTCAAACTCATCCCCAACATCCTGATCGTCATTAGTTCTGATTCTATAGTTCTCAAATGCTGCCCTAATCTGGTCCATGAAATCATGTTCTGCTCCTGAGTCGATAGAACCCGCAGATTCAGTCTTGGATAAGGCATGAAGTTCACTCTTCAACTTTTCAGCATTAACGGGAGCTGCATGACCTGAGTCCACAAGTTCTCTCACAGCATTGACTTTTGTTTGAGCATGTCCTTCTTCTTCATCCATATCAAGTGCATGGACGGTTAAATTCAATAACGATTTTCCAGATTTTCTTCTAATCAACTTATTACCAGGAGTTTGACTACCGGATTTAATGAAATATTGCATAACTTGATCTTTATCAATACATGAAATATCTTCAGTATCATGCATATAAACCGAAGATTTTCTTCTTTGTAATGGAGTACGTGGTGTTCTTGGAATTCTACAAGATGACCCATTGTCATGAATCCATTTAGCTACAAGAGCTGTCCATCCACATTGATGTGAAGCACCTAAACCTCTACCTGTATCGGCATCAAAATATTCATAAAATGGAATATATTCTTTAAAGTAAGGGTCTTTATTGACAAGGTCATTGTCCCCGTTACAAGCACGATTACCATCTTCATCTCTAAGGAATAGATGAATCAAACGATGTTGGATTTCCTGAGCACATTGAGCTAAATTCAAATAATCACCTGAACCCTTTGGACATTCAACCTTTAAATCAGGACCATAATACAAGTAGAACCTTTGTAAGGCATCAACTAATAAGAAATTAGTTGGGAACCAAATTGGACCTCTCCAATTTGAATTTCCTCCAAACATACCTGAATCTGATTCACCAGGTAAATATTCAACTGTGAACTTTTGGCCATTTACATTCATTTCAAATGGGTGATCTTTATGATATTTGGATAAGGATCTAATTCCATATGGGGATAAAAATTCTTCTTCATCCAACATCTTTTCCAAGATTGCAACCAATCTTTCTTTGGAAACTAATGATAACAATAATCTTTCTCCTACCCCTCTAGTTTCCATTGAGGCAATATTTCTTTCAGCAATTGTCTTTCTATGCTCAAGGAACCAATCTAAACGTTTCTTAAAAGATGGGAATCTATCTAACAAATCTGGCTCTAATGTCAATGAAGCATATAAAGGAATCAAACCAACCAATGATCTAACAGGTAATGATTGAGCATGGTCTTCACCATAACGAATTGCATCATAGTAGAACTTGTCTTTTTCATCCCAAAGAGAATTATTGGTACAACCAACATCATCTTGATCGGCACCTCTAAACGTCATAGCATCAGCAATGAGAATAAAATGTTCAAAAAATTTGGATGCAATATTTTCATAGACTGGTCTAGTCTTTGCTAATTCTAAAGCAATATTTAACATTTGTAACGAAAAGAATGCCATCCAACCGGTTGAATCTGCTTGTTCTAAACTACCACCAGTAGGTAAGTCTTCAGATCTGTTAAAAACTCCAATGTTATCTAAACCCAAGAATCCACCTTCAAACACGTTGTTACCATTAGCATCTTTTCTGTTAACCCACCACGCAAAGTTTAACATTAACTTTTGGAAAACTCTTTCTAAGAAATCAATATCTTCAACTCCATACATCTTTCTCTCAATCTTAAAGATTCTATATGCTGACCAGGCATGCACAGGAGGATTAACATCATTGAAATTCCATTCATAAGCTGGGATCTGTCCATTTGGATGCATGTACCATTCTCTTAATAATAAATCAATTTGATTTTTGGCAAACCAAGGATCAATCATTGCAAATGGGATACAATGAAATGCTGAATCCCAAGCGGCAAAGAAAGGATATTCCCATTTATCAGGAAGAGATAAGATATCATCAATATACATATGACTCCATTCTTTATTTCTACCATTAGCTCGATTGATTGGAGGTTTAACTGTATCTGGATCACCAGTGGACCAATAATTGTGAATGAAATAATAAAATTGTTTAGTCCATAATAAACCAGCAAATGCTTGTCTTTGAATTTGTCTTAATTCATCGCTGATTGGCAATGGGGTAATTTTCCAATAAAATGCATCAGCTTCAGATTGACGTCTATTAAGGATCTGATCTAATTCAAATTCATCGACTTCAGTATTTTCTTTTGTTAATTTATAACGAATGGTTACATAATCTCCGGGTGGAACACCACCATTCTGATTGAATTGAAACCATCCACATGCTTTGGTACCAGTGTGTGCTGGATTGACAGCTTCCTTGACACCATCGACAACATAATCATGGAAAGCATCCTTGACGTAGTCGTGCTTATTTGGTTGATCGTATAATCTCTTAGTGTTTGTTTCATTTTCAGTGAATAAAAGAACTGGTTCAATATCAGGAGAATCATCAGTACAACCTGGAGCAGGAGCGAATGATAAATAACGTTTACCAAATCTTTGTTGTTCAATTTCTATTGTAGATTCATTGACTTGTGTCGCAGAAGGTCTTGGAATCTTGGTTGCTTCTTCAGTGCCCCAAGCCCATGTATTTCTTAATGTTAAATGAGGTAATATATGTAAAGGAGCAGGTTCA
The DNA here is from genome assembly GCA_002105455.1 of Hemisphaericaspora xylofermentans. Lineage (NCBI taxonomy): Eukaryota > Fungi > Ascomycota > Pichiomycetes > Serinales > Debaryomycetaceae > Hemisphaericaspora > Hemisphaericaspora xylofermentans. The sequence continues at coordinate 72,453 of NDXA01000019.1, read as the reverse complement.
TTTCCTCTATTATAAGCAGTGATCCTAAAATACAAATCATCAGGTGAATCATCACCCTTTGCACATTCGAAAACAATATCGAAATATTTATTATCTTTAAAAACACCAGTATCAGTCAATTCATATTCACAATCCAGTCTTGTTCTTTTGGCATTCTCATCTACCAATTCTTTATAGGGAAACTTAGTTTGAGGATATTTATATAAATATTTCATATATGAATGGGAAGGGGTATTATCAAGATAGTAATATAATTCTTTGACATCTTCACCATGATTACCTTGACCATTTGTGAGACCAAATAACTTTTCTTTTAAAATTTCATCTTCTTCATTCCAGAGTGCCATAGTTAAATTGATCAATTGTCTTCTATCCGAAACCCCTGCTAAACCATCTTCACCCCAACGATAAGTTCTAGATTTTGAGTGTTCAAAAGGGAATGACAGCCAAGCATCACCATCATGAGAATAATCTTCCCTAACTGTAGCCCATTGTCTTTCACCAACATATGAACCCCATTGTCTGAATCTAATATTCTGTAATCTCTTCTCTTCTGCTGTTAGAGTAGACATTTTGAAGCTATCTAAACAATATATAAAAGGAATGTGGAATCAATTGATCAATCGAATCAAATCAATCCCTTTTTTTTGTTTGGTTGATGATTTAAAATGAAATTGAATGAATTGATGATTAAATTTTACAACCACCTTAAACCTTTATAAATAAAATTTTAGAGTTACGGCTAAAGGTAATTTAAACAAATCAAGTTAACAACTCCCTTTATTTATTTTTAGTTTACGCCCCTCCTTCCTTCCTTCCTTCCTTCCTTCGCCATTTTCTTTGTGTTTGATTTCTTTGTAATTGTTTACTAAGAGTTACAAAATATACAAGAGTCATCACACACGCCTGTGTGTGTCTTAATTATAAACATAACATGATTATACATACACATCTGAACATGAATTTAGAAGTGTGTATACGCGTGGTATGCCAAAACTCGATGGCACAGACCCTTTATATTCATTAATGAAAGTTAATGAAAAGATTAAGCGAAATGCAAACTTGACAGATTCCTCTTTTGATTTAATTCGCCCGAGGCTCATAACTGCACATGAACATATACACACCCATTGGGAGTAAAGTTACTTTATTACTGATTTATTACTAAATGACTTGATTTAGCTACATGAATTAGTAGTAGACAATCGGTAAGACCATTGGAATGAAATTTTGATGTACCTTTACTTTCTAAAGATAGCAACTTCGGAAATGTAAATTTCAGATTGAGCAGGAGTTCAATTTTGTGAAACTTTTTATATCATCACCTTCTATCAGATTGTAGCGAAGGTGAATCATTTGAACAATACGTGGCAACTATCTCTAAAATAAAACTCCACTTACACATCTCTTACATCACCAATAATTAAGCCTCAAAGAACATTCTATTCAGATAAACAAATCGCAGAATGAATAAAACTTCGAATGAACAATAATTACATTGACTGCAAACAAGCGATTCTACTGTGAGTTCTCCTTCCCCTCAAATTGCTGCAATTAAACCTGCCAATCTCAAAAATACTTCTACACTTGTCATTTCCCACTTCCAACCAATTTATTAATCCTGGTATAAATCAGAATAACACTACATGATATCAACTATCAAATAAATATATCTCTTAAATAGCAAACAAACAAAGTCTAACGATCTATCTAACATGTTTATATATATACCTATCATTAATTACTGTTTCTCTTGTGCTTGCTTCTGGGCTGCAAGTTTTGCCTTCTTTCCCATGACCTTCCCAAAATAACTCAATACAAATGGGAATGCAATTGAGAGCAATGCAATCCAAACAATCAAAATACCAATGTGTCTACCAAGATTCCCCTTGTATGTATTAAAAAGAACCACTTTTGTAGCCTCATAAGAATTATGAATTGGTACTGCATATCCATATCTATAGAATTCCGGACTCAATGCAAGGGGAGTGAAAGTTGGTGCAATATTAACAATAACCCAAAACATCAACCATAATCCAATTAGTGGCGGATATACCGTAATACAAAGCAAAGCAGCTAGTTCACTTGCAGAACCTACTGCCCACATTGTAAGGAATTGGATTGCCCAGAATACCAAGAAACCAGAATGACCAAATGCGTGAGAGAAGTCAACTTGGAATGCTAATGACACAAGCGATGATGCAAGACTTAACCAAAAAAATGAAGTAATTGAGGCTATGTATCTGTATATCACATAATGCCAAGACTTCATTCCAGATTTCGCAACTGAAATATGAACATCACCAAAGAAATTAAATTGGAAAAACGTGTAGATGATCGTATAAATCAAACCAACTTGAGAAGGAGCGAGTAAGACGGGATCAGTGAATTTTATTCTATCATAATAAACAAAGTTGATTGGAGTGGAAAGTAGTTTTCTTGTTCCAGCTTGTGCCAATATCTCAGAGGTGTTTGATACTAAATCAAGCACAGATTGGGTGAAATTTGTTTGACTCTGCAACCATATTCTTTCAATAGCTTGGATTGATGGAGTTACATATTGATTCATGGCTACAAAGTCTCGCCCAGTCTCATAAACAGAAACTATAGAACTATTTGAGACATTATAGTTCCCATTACCAGTTATTAATGCATTGTAGAAATTCCAAGTAGCATTAGGTTTAACATAAATTGATGACCAATAATTTTGATGATGAATCTGTCTTTCAATTTCTTGTTCGATGGTGTTGTTATTTTCCGCAGCCAATTTTGCAAATTCCGTTGAATTGAAAAAAATCCAATTACCTCGGGTCAATGCTATTGGGGTGTCGAGAACTTCTCGTAATGTATCGCCCATTATTGGAGGAACACCATTTATGGTTATATCATCTTCTATAACAACCAACATCCTCAAATTTTTAATTCTCTCATTTCTTCCATACATTGAACCCCAATATAATGAGAATAGTGCAAACATCCCAACAATCATTATTATATAAACCTTTGAAAACTCGAATTTCAACCTTTTTCTTTGTGGGGCTAAACTTTCATCAAAAAATGAAAGCCCTCCATTTCGTTTCTCATTTGGTCTTCCTGCTAATTCTAAATCTTTTCTGTCTATTTCTTGCTCAGACCCAGACCCAGACCCAGAGTCTTTACCACTATCTACCATAGAAATCTCAATTTTCTGTTCTGACATTGAAAGGTTTCTATTTATTTATATGATATTCGAACACACTTATGTTCAAAAATGATCTTTTAGTGTAATTCAGGAATTTAGTAAATCATGTTGCATATCGCCAAGAATAGGTCAAATGCCATCCTATATATATAGGCTCGAATTTGTATGCCACAATTAACTTCACAATGATTAACCAAGAAATAACGAAATATTTTAAATTTTTTAATAAATCTCGGAACTAAGTTTTTCCGTATAGAGTAATTATTACCGTCTGTTAACTCCTAACAAAAAAAAGGTATTAAGTTAACCGGAAATAAAGTGTAATTAACTCCGTGCGAGGTAGCAAGATCTCCAAAGAACCTTCTTTTATGATGATTACAAATCAGGAGTAATCCTTGATGATTAACCATATCCAATTTGAACGGTGGCGAGAATGATTATAAAAGGGTTTCTTCTACATTTGTAAGCCAGAAGTTGCTACGTTGATACTATCTGGAGCCACATATTTTAATGTGTTGATTTGGTGATTATATCTCCAGATCTGGCGGATTTTGAAAGACGAGAGAAAAGAATAGATCAGATTATGTAGTGCTCCCCACTTGATCTAGAACTCGAAATTTAGCTTTTGATATTCTACAGCAACCGAGAAAATTTAAAGAGACATGACTTCAGAAATTACTTGAAGTCATAAACCTGAAGTCCCTCCTTTCAAGACTAACATCCCCACTCACTTGTGTTTCCTATGCGGGTAAAACGTTACGATTGAGTACTTTGAGAACTGAGATATCCACCCAATATTCTAAAAGAAACCCCTCCGGTGGTTCCAGTAGATTTCCCGATCTTTTGGCTTATTTGTAAGTATTTTAATTTCACAAAAACCCGTGCTGCACAATATTTGATCCATTCTTCGATGTTCAATGGTGCACAAAGGAAAACATAAACCCGATTGTTAAAAAAGCGGATATTGGTGATTAATTATTTTATTTCTGTCAATCTTCGAGCGGGATCGCTTCGGTTCAAAGAATTTCCCTTTTGGGAAATAAAGCCGATTTCTTTTCCGCTAGTGTACCTCGAATTGTTCTTGGTTTGTTTTTACGTAAATTGCAAGATTGATCAAGCATTATGGTTTACCTTATTCAATATATTCTAGAATGACTATATGCTGACTTGTATATTTCTTATTAAAACTACTTCTTACAAGGTAAAGGCATGAAGTCGACGTAGAGCCAAAAACTGATATGGTCGTGTAATTAGTTCAATTAGTGAAAGATATTTTTTTTTTTTTTGATTGACAGTGGAAAGAAAACTTTAAGAAGAAAAGTCATTTGCAAACGGCTATAAGATTGAAAGGGTTTGTTGTGGAGAGAACATCACAAGATCAATCAATCAATCAGTCGATCCATCAACGTTGAATCAACTACGATAAAGCCAACTGGTCAACGTTCATAGAGAAACAACAAACTATCAACTTATCTCATCCAGTTCTTCATAAAGTTGGAGAGTAACCAGTTAATCACTTTGCTTCGTTTTTAAATTTCACCAAACAAACAAACAAACATCACCACCACCACTTCACCAACCAACGCTTTTATATTTGGTGAACAACGCGTCCATCCATATTTATTTGAACAATCGTTTATAACATTAATCAAACCCTGTTCCCTATCATTGTATTATATAACATCACCTATTGTCACTAACCAACTTTATTCGCCTTTCATTTTAATATTTTCATAATTATAGACTAAATATCAATGACATCACAAGTAACGACATCAACAACGACAACAATAAATCCTGCCGCGACAACAACGTCAGCAACATCAAATAATGGTAAGTTAGTTCCTGCAAGTTCTCCGTCGATGCAATCCGCAGTTACTCCTTCAAGTGTGCATTCTCATGTAACATCATCAGCGCATGGTGCTAAAGGAAAATCAAATAAGCGATTGGAATTGGAAAGGCATATACGAGAGTTCCAATCTAAATTGCGAAATGATTGGGAGAAATATCATGAAACATTAAGTTTATTCTTGATTGGGAAATTGTCACGTCCTGAATTGATTAGTATAATTAGTCCAATTCTAAAAAATGGATTATTGAAATATCATAATAAGTTATTACTACTTAATTTTGCTAATTCACTTAAGGATGGATCCGTGGATTTCCTGAATGAATTTGCATCCTTTTGGAATAAAAAGGCTGCAAAGGCAACCAAAGTCAAATCCACTCAATATGAAAAATTTAAACAAAATATCATGGGATTACCAATTAAAGAAAGAAGGAGAATAAAAAATATTACTAGAGATAGTGGGAAACGAGGTAAATTGAATGCGGGCATTACTTTAACTAGACATACTTTGTTACCCAAAATTCCGATGATTCAAGATAAAGAACAACAACAATTACAAGTTAATAATCTTGTACAATGGCAACAAGATGTAGTCAATGGGATTAATACTCCTATAGCTACTGAAAATTATGAAATACCTGATTATGATAACTTGTCTCGAAGAGTTTTAATGACCATGAGGGAATATGGATTAACTGGTGGGTTAAATACCGGTGTATTAGAGGTACTATTGTTAGGGTTAGAGTCTCATTTAAAGAATATTATGGAAAGTGCGATTGATGTGGCCAAATATAGGAAAAATAAATATACAAATAATGATTACATCCCACTCGAATCTTCAAATAGGTCCACCAAGCCAACCAATACCCGAAAAAGAGCATTTGAAGAAGATGATGAAATTCAAGGTTCAAAAGATATCACCTTAAGCATTGAAGATTTATACGACACTTTGGAAATGTTTCCTCATTTGGTTGAACCTGGTGGACCTAAATACCGATTATCCACAGTCATGCTCGATAATGATGATTATATAGCCGAAGGCTTGGATTATGAATTACCTCCAAAGTTAGAATCTTTCAATTTCCAATCTCCGCCCACTAATACGAATCCCGCAACAAATCCAATCAACACTGCATCCAAAGGAGCTACACCTTCAACAGCAACACAGAACAATTCAAATATCTCACCGAGTGAATCATCTACTAATCTAAACGGTTCAACCAATACAACCTTAAATGGAAGCATATCTACTGACCAGGTAAAGAAGGAGAATGAAGATAGCAGTGGGGGTGCAACCTACTCAATGGCATTATCTCCAACTGTCCAACCATCAATGCCTAGACCTGATGCTCACATTGGAACAACGGACGAATTGAAATGGTTGTTGCATGATCTTGTTTCTACAATGTAATAAAAAGTATTTATAGACATTTCTTTTCGTGTGTATAGAAATCTATTACTACACTACCCAGTTCCCAGTATGTACTAAAAATGCAAAATCTCTATAGGAAGTATTTCTTTGACGTCCTATCTTTTCCTTTTGTATGGTGATTCGGTCCTGCTTATCTCGTTGAGAAGATCAAGTAGTGGTTTATCCTCGTCCAGGCCCAAAAATAAACATTTGGATTCCAGGTAAGCGAATGACAAAACGGAATCAATAGGCAAGCCATTATTTGAATGAGACTTTTGCAAAAATTGCTTCAAGATCATCAGTTTGGAAGTAGATGTTATCCTTGACAAGTCCAACATGACCAAAAAGGTTTTGGACAGTGACTTGTTGCTCCGAGCATCAATAAAAATTTTGTAAAGTGTTATTTCATTACATGACGCGGATGAAGTGATTTGTTTAAGTACATTAGCAAAATCTTTGAGATCATCAAGTTGCATCTGCTGGGAAGTGATTTGTGACGTGTTTTGGAGAGCGGAGATGTTGGACTTCGAATTCAACAAATCCAAACAATTATTATCCAACGATATAGAAACACATTGGTAACCCAATTCAACACGCACATTTTTTAATGAACCTGTTTCGAAAATGTGTGAACAACTATTTATTAACAAGTCTGTAGTAGGTTGACCGGAAAGATTAAATATTGTCACATTTGAACCAGCCATTGTACTTTTCACAAGACACGAGAATTCATCGGAAATTTCTGAAGTGGGTGTATCATTGCCGATGACTTTGTTGAAAGAATAGTGCTTGTCATTTATGTTATTATTGGGGTCTGTGAACACATACACTCTGAATAAACCCTCATAGTTCATAATTGAATTTTCGAGAATTCGCCTTTGTGTATCATGTTTATTTAGTTTGTTCTTGAGACCTTGATATTTTTGATCAACTTTGTCAAACTCTTCTTGTTCATTCTTATCGTTTTCGATCGCATTATTGAGTTCGGCTTCCAATTGTCGTATTTCACCTTCAAGAGCTTCCTTAGTTGGAAGGAAATTTAGGATTTGTTGTTCCAATTTTGTAATCTCTACTTTTTGTTGATGGAGGTTTCTCTCTTCTTGTTCTAACTTAGATTTAGCATTAGATTCTTCAATCTGAACCTGTTTGTACTCTTCTTCAAGCACCCTCACTTCTTCTTTAAGCCGACTTTCAACCTCTCTCTCAGCTTCCAATTCTTTGAAGCGCTTTTGTTCAAGTTCGATTTCCAACTGGTCTAGTCTCTTCTGCTCACTACGCTCAAATTCTTCAAGTTCCTTCATCAATTCCTTTTCTTTCTCCTCCAACTCTTTAATATCGACTAAATAGGGCCCTTCATCAATTTGTGTTTCTTTCTCCAAGACTTCCCGCAATCGGCTCTCGGTTTCTTTGTAATCATCAGCGAGGTCTAATTTCAACCTATTTAACTTTAATTCAGCCTCCCTCTCTGCAAGCTCAACCTTATTTATTATATCCTCCTCTTTGTTGCGTAATTTCCTTTGAATGACAGCAATCTTATCTTCCTCTTCTGCAATTGTAAATTTATTGGCTCTTGTACTTCGCACCAAGCTATCATACTCCTTTTTGACCTCGTCAAATTCAGCTTGAAGTTTCTTCTGTTCTTCATTGAGCATATAATACTCTTCCTTTGCCACTTCCTCAGGATTGACTTGAACTCTCTGTACGGTCCGTCGATAGACATTTGAGTTTTTTATAGGTGATAATGAACGCGTAATCAGTTTTGTTAGTTCTGGTATCATTTTCGAATAGTCAGGCGTCGAGAGCCTTTCTGCTGCTTTTGAATGGAGTCTCTCGCTGTATACCGGTATCTTAGATTGGAACGAAAACGGCTTTTTATGTGAGGATGTTGTTGATGAAGATGATGACAGAATTGGTTGGAGCATTCTTGATGGTGTTTGATATTCATCCATTGAAGAAGAAGATTTTGGTTTTTTGTTCTTGGGATCTAAGATGGATCTGTTGATACCATTTGGAGATATCTCATCCAAGATTCTCTTCTTTGGAGACTGTTTGGTTTTATTTATATTGGCCGATAGCATGATCTTTATGTGTTTATATATATGAAACAAGGTTGAAACAATCCTAACTGTATGAGTTTAGTATAAAATCAATGACAGTAATCTCTCCTTCTAACAAAACTACGAATCAGTCCAATGAGTTCACTTCCTGGTGTATACACGTAAGTTTGGTGGTAAATAGACAGCAGCTGTCAAATCGTTGTGGGTCAACTGCTTCTATTACATCTTTTGGCTTAGGCAGCCAAAAAGAATATAAGAAAAACAAAATGTAAACAAACCACCAAAACTTTTCTTAACCTGCAAAAGAAAAAAAGAGCATTTCGGTTTTTTTGCAGCTTTACTTATATCTGTTGGTTTTACAGTTTCTAGATTGGTGATTTACAACTGCAAACAGGTTGGGTCATAGATATAACGATGTATAGTAAGGTTAGATCAATGTCTTCTGTGTTGACGTGTTAAGATAATATTGGTTTCAAAGAGTACTACAGAAGAAAGTTGTTGATGTTATTCAAAGCGCTTTAATCAATTGGTTCAGAGTGTTGATCACCTTAGTCTATAGACAGAATACATCAAGGAAGAAGGAACCATGTAGTCGGAATTTACATTTGTTACCCTTGTGGCATAATATAACTTTAGATACAGGTGGATGTCAAATATTTTATAGGCTATAGTTCAACGATCTACTATTCTAAAAATGTGACTAGTTTGTAAAGATCTTGAGTCACAATGTCAAAATACCGTGGCGTCTCTTCATTTCTATCATTTATAAAGTTGCATTGATTCCTAAATAAATGACTGACCAGTTTTCTTATGTTTATCTGAATCAAGGGGTATTAAAATTGTGGAAGACCTTAACGGAAAGATGTTACAACTGACCACTTGAACAACAGTCCCTGTATCTGCACAGACTTCTTTGTCTCGATTCTCCTTCGAAAGGTCGCAGTGCGATCGCTTCTACTGAAATATTCATCGAGAAGTATGTCAAAACTCTCTACCTTCTCTCAAATTTCAATGCTAGAATATACTCAAAGATTGTAAATATCGATCAGTCTCTTCAATAAATTTCCCATTATTAATCACAACAAATTCATCCTTATTCCCACCAAAAACCTTAAATTCAACGGGCATTAATCCATTCTCAACCACACAAGAAACGAAATATCGAGAATACAATGTCCATAACAAATCACCAACATCATCGTTAACATAATCAGTAACAATCACAAATTTGAATTTTGTCATTGATTCCCAAAAATGAAATCGAAATTTTTGACCCAAAGTAAATGAATTCAATTCATTACTTGATGAAACTAATTTAGTAGCAATTGTTTTTAGGGAATATATTAATCCAAAAAGAAGTTTTGATTGGTTTGATTCATTATTTTTGTTGATTTGTCCTTGGGGTAAGGAGGAGGTGGATGGTGGGAATGCCGTTGTTGTTGTGGTGGTGGAGGATGTGGAAGTTGTGGATGCTGCTGTGCTGGTTGCGGAGGTTGCGGTATTGGTCGGTGTGGCTGAGTGGGTGTATTCTCGGTTATAGATGCAATTGCAATGACGATCGAAGATGAAGAAAGAATAAATGGTCATATTGGATCAGGGATCTGGTTTTTATTCAATGTTGGTTAGAGAGATCTACACCCTGTCGTTTTAATTTGATTTTTTTTTGTTTGATTTGAACATCCACAGTGGAGCAATGTGAGAAATTTGTACAGCACGAAAAAATCGTGGATGAACACTCAATTTTGCATCTAAAGACTAATTGATTGCTGGATAAACACATAAGTGTGAGTTTATGGCTTTTAACAATTGTGATTAGGAGAAGTAAACAAAGTCATTAATTGATTCGTGACCATTTCTGTGGTAATAGATATTATGTGGGCAAACATTGTTAAATCTTATTTATTTGCAACACAGAAAAATGCTGCGAAATTTTGATTGCCATCAGAGACTTGTAGAGTAAACGAAGGTGATGAAGCACGTAGTCTTTTGCGCAACTATGTACGGGTCGTACGTAAACACTAAAATAACTAATTATCTTCGGCTTAGCTATCCTTGCTCCCAGGACCATTCCAATGAATTCTGACGATCGAATAGCAAGTGCTATTCATAGCAATGATTAGCGAATACGACAAAAGAAGAAGAGTATCATTCAAATTTGAAAACTGGATGACATGTCCTAAACGACTAGTAATGACAACCTTCGATATCCAGAAATAGCCGTAGCAGATAGTGTCAGATGATCAATTAGCACTTAGCCGATCGTAATACTTGTTTTTTTGGGCAGATCATACCCTCTAATGACCTACATTGATCGGAGGGCAAAAATCAAAGAAGAAAGGAGGAAAAAAGTGAAGAATGACAATATTTACAAGAAAGAAATTTGCTAATTAATCATCAGTAAGTAGCACAATTTGGTGGGATGAATTGCAATATAAAATAAACAGAAATTTTTGTTGTAAATTTCTTCCCATCCTTTGCAAAACGTGGGGTAAAAGCGAAACGAAAATCATCAGTTCTCGGAGAATATTTAAATTTAAAACCCAAACGGGTAAACGGCATCGAAGCCAAGTTTTCATTAATTCAAAGAAGACATATACATAAATCTAAGGAACAAATACACGATTAAACGAAGATCCTCCCACGCTTTAAATATACAAGGCATATAGTCAGGATAGCAACGTTTTCCTCGATGAAATAAAAAGGGAAAATAGGATGGAAGAACCGATGCCTTGTTTTATTATATCCGTTGTCATTAATTAAAAGAACCCGCAATCCGCTTAGAGTTCCCACCCCGCGTGTCGCCAATAAAATTTTTAACCAGGAACACGTAAGTTGGTAACATGATCCTTAGGTGAAAATTTTGTTGAGCAAAAAATTGCAAAGTAAATTGATGCAACAAGACAACATTTAAAACTATGTTGCAACAATCATTCTATGGTCATTGATTACAGGGCTAGATTTGTATTTCAACGAAGTAACCAACAACAACAACTAAAAAGTTGAACGTATGTAAGGTTGTAACAGTGTATAAACATAGAAAATGTCGGTCATTCACTGACTCCGAATAAGGAAATGCCCAAATAATTAAGCGCATGTTTCCCAAAAAAAAAAAATTTAAACCTTTTTACTTTTTCGGCGTTTGTAATCGTCTATATGCAGAATTTTACATGTTAATTAATTATGCGTAAACGGAGATCGATTTTTTTTTTCTCTCGAGATTCTTTTTGTGTTCTATGCTCTTCCGAGTATTTTATGTAATTTAACTTGGTTCATGCAAGGGAAAATGACCCCCAAGCAAACAGGTCCCCCAACAAAGGAGGGGAATGAATGATTTGTCCTCCCTCTCTCTCTCTCTCTCCACCAAGAAGAAATTGTTAACTTTAAAGCGTAACAGGTAAAAGCATTTCTAGAACTACTAGTTTGCGAGCACAACAAATCCGGATAATTTTTAACTCATCGGACAATTATCTCCTATTTTTCTCTTAACTATTAAAGTAAAACGAACCAATAACCACTAACACCGGGAAAAACATGTCATTATCATAACCATTAATAATAGGTTTTTTTTAACTAATTAATGACCAATTAGTATATTTCTCTCTCAGAGATAAAAGGCGGCTCATTCACTATGACTAATAGTTAAAATTGTGAGTCAGAGAGGTACGGTATTCTCGGCGTATCAGACGGTGGTTATGGCTGCAACTTTTAGTACATATCCCTAGTCTGTGATTGCTGTGGTTGTGGATGCAGATGCAACAGTGGTGGTTGTGGTGGTGGTATATGTAAAAAAAAAAAAAATATGTGGTGGTGGTAACGGTGTGGATTTAGCGGTTCACGTGATTTGTGGTAATTTCTCTTTTTCTGAGTAATAGTTAAAATATTTTTTGGAGTAATTAGTAAAAAGGTTAATTAAATTTCTTACTGTTAAAGTTGCTAAAAAAGATTTTAGTTTAAAATAATTGTTCACAGTGTGGGAAACAGTTCAACCGACAGACAGACACTAAAAATGAATTTAGTGACTGACTGACTGAATGAATTTTAATTAATAAATATAAATAACGCAACAAAAGAACTCAATTTTCTTTTATACGAAATTTAATTCTCTCAATTAAATCAAATCAACTAAACACCTCATTACTTATATATACTTATAGTAGTACTACTTATAGTGATCCAACCATATTCATTTCATAGTACCAACAACTTAGTTACCTCGCACAACAGCAACAAATATCAACTTGTATCATTAAATGGCATTATACCCCCAAAATAGAATGGATCAAGACATAATAATAGAAGAAATGGAAGAAATATTTGAATTGGAAGAATCCTCAACCACAGCATCTTCAATACTATCTTCGGATTCATCCTCATCACCTTCTGGATCAATATCATCAGCTTCCTCGTTATCATCTACACCACTACAACAATCCCCATTATTATCTGCATCTTACTACAAATATCATCATTTGGACGAATACAACAATAGTGACAATGAATTATCAAACTACGATTATTTATTATATGAATGTTTCATCTGCAAACAAAAGCTCGAGGGGAATCACAACTGCACCGTGTATGACAATCATAATTCGCAACAACAACAACAACTGCAATATTCATGTGTTGTGAATGATCAACAGATTGAAAAGAACAACCAATTAATTACAAGTAATTATAACAAATGGTTATTCAACATGACACCAAAGGTACCTTATTAGAGAGAGTTTACTTCTACTTTAGTTAGTTAGTTTCAAGTACTACTGCTACTACTATTATTGCTTATGAGTTTTATGATGATTTTTATCAAATTTTGCATTGAAATTTTTATTTTAATTTTTTTTTTTTTTGCTTCGGGAATTTTTGGTTTTTTGTTTGTGTGCTGTGAGTTTTTGTGGGGGAAGGAAGGAAAGAAAGAAATGAAATGCCGCTAAGTTTTTTTTTTTTGTTTAGTTAACAAAGTGTGTGGTAAAATATCGAAGATTAATTTGAGTACCACATACATACATACTACTACTATTATACACATGGCACATGGCACTGGTACTTCGATACGTATATACATATATAGTACATAGCTTATCATAACATATTACATATATATATAAACTGGCTTTATTTATATTTATTTACAATAGTTAACCATAAACTGTAAATTGCTCCTATTTTGTGTGTAGCTAAAAATTAATTAGCAGTAATTTTAGAGAAGGCCACCAATTTACTGCTGTTGACAACAGTACATTGCAACCTTCAAAATTTTTCACCAACAATTTTTCGTTTGTTTCTTCGAGACTGTTGATTATTATGTCATGCAAAATTCTTCTTCTGAAGTTAAACTCAGCCCGACCCATAAAGTATGGCCATATACCGTACCTGCCTTACCTATTCATGCATAAATCCTCTCCTTGTAACAACACATAAATTTCCCCCCCAGATTTCATTGGATTCTCTAGTATTCTTTTTGCTTTGTTTTGTTTTGTAAAAGTGTCACGTTGATTTTTTGTGCGACCTTTCGATGGAGTTGTTGAGTTGGTTATGATTATTTCATCATATTGCATATACACATATATCAAAAAGTCTGGATTCATTCTTAAAAAGCAATAAAACCCCGAGACGTTTGTCTTCCCAACTACATCGATTCTAGCCTCTTCCGAACCTGCCCGCCCCCCCCTTTTTTTATCTACTCCCTAGTGTGGTTTTTCAACAATTTTGCCTTTGGTAGTCATGTGGAGGAAAAACTGTTTGGAAACAAACAACGCGGCAATGTATAATTACGAACGGAATAGTTATCCGTGGCAAATGAATTTATTCGGTTGACACTCTATTTGTAATTCGGTTAGTTCTGTTGATATGGAGCCCAGTCGGCACTTTATCATTTGTTCTTGCGCTGGTTACCATTTTGACACTCTCTTGCCGAGAGTCATTTTTATATCCTGTTTCGGATGATTGGGGTTGTGCATAATCAAAACGTGGAATGAAAATTTCGGAGAGAAAAATTGAGCAATTAAGTCAGGTATTCTCCTTTCTATGGTTATTTATTTATCTTTCTTAAGATGTTGACTATGGCAATACCATGAAATTTTCAGTAATTTGTGAAAATTAGGGAAATTGGGTGTCTAATTGACCCAAACCTTGTGTAATTACGCATTAAATGTGTTGTCTGAGAAATTTGCAGCCATTATTTATTAAGTATGGTCCAACAAAAAAAAAAAACGAAGAAATCTCTCACATGGAAGAAAATCACTCCCAGTTTAAAAAACTCACCAATCATCTGATTCTGGCCAATTAGCTTTTTTAGTAATTTAACTTGGGCCGAATAAGGAGAAATCACGCCTATAACCTTTGGTTGAACCCCCCAAGATTTATTAGATTGTAAATATGACCCGACACCTTTCTTCTACCAACAACTCGATCTGGTTAAATTTTCAATCACTTCTATCAAATCTCTTTGTTCCAATCGTCTAATCTCTCCAAATGATATTAAAAAATGTATTAAGAAGAAGTTAAAGTATGCTTCACAAACTTTATACAATACTAATAATAATAAATATACAATCCTCTAAGAGAGCAAATCTGAAACTGTCAATTAAATGTCTCAACAAAGCATTCTGTATACTTTCACATACCAAGGTTTATTGCTCAACAATATCCTTTCTTCAGCCACCTCCTGCTTCACAATCTCCAAATCAATTTCTCTTCTTCCAGTATCCACATCCATTTCCTCCACCGTCAACCATAATTTCAGTAATGGAACCCCCTTAGTTCTCTTCATATATATTTTATGACCCAACCAAGACAAAACCACCACGGGAGCACATACATAGATCTGGAAAAACGTTTCAGCATTCGCATTACCATTCTCACCAGGAGGAAATAATGCCGCCCAGAATTGTAACACAATCGTAACTAAACATCCAATTATCCCGTACCAACTATAATAAATCGAAGAACAATATAATAATTCACTCTTTGGGTCCCTGGCACGATGATCTAACCCGGCCCGAAATCGTAAATGGGTGATATTGATGAATAAATAGGTGAAAATCGATGAAAGGCCACAAAGACTCAATAACCACGTGAAGATATCTACCGTTGCCAGAGGTATACAGATCAAATATGCCAAGAGTCCAAACAGGAACAGCACAATAAGTGCACCCATTGGACGACCTTTACGGTCGATATAATGTAGCCAATTGGGACCTTGTTGAAGTGAACCCAACGCACACATGGTTCTCGTTGCCGCATATACACCCGCATTCCCGACGGATAAGACCGTGACGATGATGACGGCGTTGAGTAGTGAGGGGAGGACTTTTATGTTTGCATTCTTGATGGCGATGACAAAGGGGGATACGGTGACACTTGAGAATAATCTAGCTTGTGATTGTAATTCCGGTGAGGAGTAAGGGACCAAAAACCCAATCATGATGATGGAAACGAAATAAAAGATGGCGATTCGATAAAAGATATGTAATCTTGCTCGATTGATTGATTCTTTGGGTGTTCGTGATTCAACACTTGCTAATGCGAAGATTTCTGTGCCTGCGTAGGCAAAACTTGCTGATACTAATATAAAACACATTTGTTTAAATGGTTCGACTGAATTGAAAAGTCCTCCTTGTGGTGGATGCCAGTTTTTGGCACCGATGTATGGTTGGCCAGGTATTCCACCAGTCACAATCACGATTGATAGGATATTAAACCCTACCACAGCGATGATTTTTAGGATACTTAACATTGATTCGGCTTCTCCATATCCTCTAACCCCAAATAAATTAATAAAAATAATAAACATATAAAAAATCGTAACGAATACAGCAGGATGTACTGAAGTTTCCCAATATTGTAATGTTTGTGCCGCAGCAATTAATTGTAATGGTAACATTATTAACCATTGTAATGCATAATTCCACGCAATTGCAAATCCACAAGAACTATCTATAAACAACGTAATAAACGTTGCGAAAGCACCACTAATGGGGAATGCCGTCGCTAATTCAGCAAGAGATGCCAATGTTGCAAACACAATTGATCCAATAAACACCCAAACCAAGAATAAACCAAGTGGACCAGCGTGTGATAATGCGGTACCTGACCCCACAAACAATCCTGACCCAATAGCTGCTCCTAATGAAATAAGTGTCAAATGTCTCGTTTTTAAATGTCGTGATAATGGTGAATTTGCAGTCACCAATGCGTCTCTTTCTAAATCGGTTAAGCGTGAATAATCAAATTGGGGGTGGTTGGGATGGAGGGTCATAATACGTGATTCAACACTTTCATCTTGCAGCAGTGTTTGTCGAGTGATGTTATGTTTACGGAAATATATTGGTGGTAATGTTGAATAATCAAATGGTTTGAATGAATCTATGAAATTATGATATAAGATTTTGGGATTGTATGATTTTTCAAAGTATGATGATGAAGAGGTGTCAGATCCTCCTGAATAGGTGTATGAGGATGGTAGTGAGGATCCTGATGAAGAAGTATCATTCAGGTGAGCTGAGGGTTGTATTGTAATTTGTGCTTGATCATCACCACAATTGTCTAAATTATATTGACTGTGTGTCATTGTTCATTATGGGTGTGTGTATACGTATAAATAAATAAGCGGTTAATAGGTAAATTAGTTAGTTTAGTTCCTAACTTAATATATGTCTAAGTGACTAATGGAGTTAAGCATTTCTTTCATCGATTGGATAATAAATGCGTGAATTTAAACTCCTTTTTATATTTTTATTATATTTTTATGTTTTAACTAAAAAGGGGTTTTCAAATTTTCCCTCTAATCTACTGATTACCAGTATTTTATTTCTGTATGTAAAACATGTATAAGAGATCTAATATATGGTGTATAACGTAAAAAAAAAAAAATTTGGAAACAGCGCTTCTAATTTTGCAGCCAAAAAAGCCTCGCTTATAGCCATATTTTTTGACAACTGTGCCCTATTTTTTACGTCACGTGACCACCTATTCTGAGTGAAAGATGCATAGAAGCCGGTCTAGTATAGTGGTTAGTACGATTCGTTGTGGCCGAATAAACCCAGGTTCGATTCCTGGGACCGGCATTTATTTTTGTTTTTTCGCATGAAAAATTGATTTTTAGTATTTTTTTTTGGATTCCACATCGTTAGAGGTACCAGATTGGATTAATTCAATACAGAGAAATTCAACAGCCTTCAGACTGTATTTTATATCTTTGCAATAACATTAAACCTTAAAGATGGCACACAGTGAAAAATACGAATACCCAGCTATCCGTAAGTACATTCAGCGATACTTCCTAACTAGGTTTTTATTTCAAGGAGAATAGGAACCAACCGATCATTGTATAAGATGAGAGAGAGAACTCTATACTAACGCAAACATTTAGCATCACAACAAGAATTAGACGACAATAATGTCCCATTCTTTCACAGAGATAGATGTGCTGCTCATTTGATTAACTATTATAAATGTCTTGATAAAGGAACCTCATTTTGTAGTGTGACCAAGGATGAATTTTACAAATGTCAATATCTTTTATTAAAGGAAAGACTTGAAAACCATAGCAAGCAAACCCAATAAATGCAGAGGCATACGCTATATGCGGCCATTTGACACCATATCCTAAGAATTGTATAATGAGTATATGAATCATCTAGCATTTTAGGAGAGAGTATTTTATTTATTTTATAAGGAGTCGAGGAGAGTTTTCATGTTGTTTCCTGGATCAAAATAGTATCCATATAAGTTTTTTTATGAAACAGGACGAGCCATAGTTCTGAATGGTATCTTTAATTGTCTTTAGTATTATAGAATTTGAACTATGTTTTGATCCGTGGATTTAGCCTTATTATATTCTTTATTTACAAGTTTAATATACAAAAAAAGATCAGAACAGCACAAGATAAAAGAGAAAAGTAAGAGAGAGATTTGATTCTAAAGTCAATGAAGTTCGACAATCCAATCCTTGACTATTTGAAACTATTTTATGGTTCAAGGACTTAATCTCTTGATATATTTTGCGGTTGACCAATTGGGTCCTGTATGTAAGCAATGCTTAATAAAAATGTAAGATTTCATTGGCTCCCAATTTTTTTTCAGTTCTCGCTGGGGGAAGAAAAAAACCAAATATTAAAAGTAAATAGTAAGAATTGGCTATAAAACCCTTTCTCTCCAGAGAAGATATAAATTACCAGTCTAAAATATGGTCGTCACTGAATTCCCTCCACTTCGTATGTAATCCAATGAGAAATCAAGACATTGAAAAAAGGTCAAACATGAAAGGAACCCATAATAGTAACTAACATCGCCTAATAGTTTCCGAAGATGATTTACAAAAATACAAAGTTCCATTAAAATGGAGAGATAGATGTGGTGCATACTTTGCCCTTTTCAAAACCTGTCTCATTAGACAATCCGCAAACTCGTCCGTTGATTGTAAGCATGATAAGCATGTCTGGGAAGAATGTCAATTCTTGGACTTACAAAGGAGAAAGAAGGAATTAGAAGAAGTTAAAGATAAAAGAAGAGAAGAAATTAGAGCTGCCAGGGAAGCCGCTGCTGAAGAAGCCGAATAATCTTCGGGGTCTAGTTGTGTTTGCAGGTTTGTTTTTAGTTGAACTTTTATTCCATGACGTTTTTAATTTGTTTTTTTATTTGAAAGTTTTTAACGCTTTATTTATATTTCTATTTCATATATCCATTGCATTTTTTTAGTGAAATTTCCTTACGAGATTGAACCCGGGGTTGTTTGCTTATTATGAGATCTTTCGTTGAGGATTGTCATGTAAGTATGTTTACGACGGGTTTTATTGAAAAACACGGATTTCATTTTCAGTCACAGATCCGTTGAAACTTCAATTGGTACTATAGAGAGAATGCCAGGATTATAATTGATCAGGATGATCAATACTTTACAGGCTTCATATATCAAAGGGGTTTGTACCAATCGGGGATCAACATGTCTAGTGTTTGTAACATAGATTATTTAAGAAAAATTCGAAAAATTTTAAGATATATTCTAACAGAACTTGTAGTCTACATCGTTCTCTTTGCTTGCAAACTGAGAATAGGTATATTCAATGACAAATATTAGAGTATTAAAATATAGCTGTGCAATCTATGATGAGTATACTTGATCCGTTGGAACGATCAAATATGATCTATAGTCTTGTAAAACCGTCTCATAAATTAACTAAATTCTATTTATCTCCGCTGTCCACACTTTATATAGATTGAGAATTCGATATAAAGCTCTATCTATTGTCGGAGGTTTTAAAATTTTACTATCTGAAGAAAGCAGAAGAACAAGAAAAGGAAGTAACTAAAAGTTAAAAATTTTGAGATGTCTTTTCGCAATTTTATATCACCGACTTCACAAGCAACAAACTAACACCCAAATTGACTGGAAATGATGCGTACCATAATTTACCACGACGTTAAGTAAATAACATACCATTAAAAATAAAGTTCTGTGGGGGGGGCAATGTCGTTCTTGGGGGGTCGGCGCTACTAATGATAAATGTGCCAAATTTAACAAAACCAATTGCTTCAATCAATTGATAATTTACATATACATTGAGAAATAAGAAATCATAAATAACCATCATCCGTAATCATGGCTAAGAAACCTGAAACGTTAAATGTTGTATCTGCTGAACCTGTCAGTGTAATTGATGAAAGCCAAGACAAAGAAAGTTCAGATAAGACTCCAGAAGTGTCAAAATCCAAAGAGGGCGATGATACCGAAGAAGTAGCTTTAAATGACGAGAGTGAGCCATCAAAGGAAGAAAAACCAGCAATTTCAGCACCAGGAAAAGCTGATGATAAGTCAACACAAGATAATGATGAAGAAGCTCCGCCTCAGCCACCAAGACCTGTTGACCCAATACAACGAATCACTAAAGATTTGCAAGATGCTTTCCCTAATATTGAAGAAAAGATCATTACTGCTTGTTTAATAGCTTCTCAAGGTAACCCAGATCCAGCATTTAATGCTCTTTTATATATTTCTGACCCATCGTTCAAACCTGAAATTCCAGTGGTAGCACCGGAAGCCACATCTTCTAGGACTAAACCATTACAAGCTCGTAATGGATTAACTGATGATGAGTTATTAGCTAGGAGATTACAAAAAGAATTTGAATTAGAAGATGCTAGAAGAAGAAGAAGCGGCAGAAAACATCAAGAACATGATAAGCGCAAAAAATCAGAAACTGCACGTCACAATCGTCAAGAATCCCAAGATTATGACGATGATGACAGTCCTGATGAATTTGAACAAATCAAAGAAACGTTTACCCAAGGTTTAGAAGAAGCTAGAACTACACTCAATGGATGGGTAAGTGGATTAGCTAAGAAATTTGATAACGCCACAGGTAAGACTGAACCAGCTGCTCCTAAAAACGAAAATCCAAAATTGTTTGGTGCTTTAGGTGGATCTTCATACAATAAAAGACAACAAGCAGCAAGGTTTGATGAAGACCCCGAAATTATTGCCCATGATTTCCATGATAGAATTCAATTGAGTAATAATGATTTTGATGATGGCAGCGAAGAAAATCCAAGCTTACCATCGAGACCTACTGCTCAAACGAATGAAAAGAAACAAGTTGGTGATAAGAAATGGCAACCATTAGATTCTGGCGTTCCAGCTAATTCTGATGCTTTTTTGGTTACTGATAGTGAAGATGAAGAACTTAACGCTACCTCGCCTCAAGCGAAGAAGTAAAATTTATTCAACGAACGCGTAAGCTTTTGCTTACATATTAATTCCTTGAACACACACCCTCTCTCTCCTTCTCTCTACATATGGTTTGATTGTATGTACATTTTTTAATATTATAAGATATTAATAAGAAATAATATACAAGAAAAGAAATCTATATATTTAAAAAGGAGGGAAGTAACCAATAGGTTTTCATGGATTTTTCTTAAATCTTTCACGTTAAACCTAAACATCAACCAACAAAGAACATAAACATCAACACCAACAACACGACATAAAACATAGTAAACAAAACCCAAATAAACTAAAACGACAAATTAAACAAACAAGAAGACGGCCATCATAAAATAAGCTATGATATATCATGACACATAATAAAATCTAAATAAGCAAACAAAATAAACAAAACAACAACCCTATTTTCATTCTTTTGATATCAGTAATATCAATTGGTACACACATGTATATTCATTGTACACCAACAACACCCTGTGCGTTGGTTATGCCAATATACAACTTTAATAAATGCAGGTGATAATTATAATTATAATAGACAATCACTTTACTTCTTTTTGTCTTCAAAGACTCTAAGTGACTTATACAAGCAATCCTCTAATTTCTTTTCGTCTTTAGTATGATAATCAAAATCTTGGGATACTTTGGACAATGCTGGATGATATTGACTCCAATTAATTGTTGGACATTTAATAATCTTATTTGGTTTAGGTAAACTTAAATCATTATTCATCAATTTAATAAAGAATTGTATTAATTCTTCTTTATCGGTGCTTCGTGAATGAAGTTGTTGCAAATGTGATAATTCGACAATTTCTTGGGCAATCCTCTCTTTCGTTTGATTTGCCAATCTTAACGACGATCTTAACGTGATGTAATCAACATTTGTATTGAGATCAGGTTTCACTGTATCATTTTTCACACTAATACCTTGAAGTGACGTTGTAGTAGGCGTAGATGATTGTTTGGAACTAGTGGTGGCTGATAATGTAGTTGATGAATTAGAGGGTGTAAGCGGAACCGATGGATCGTCACTATAATCATCCTCTTCTTTTGGAGTCAAGAGTGGCGAACCATCATAAGGTTTGTCATCACAGGTTAAATCAAACGATACTGATTTACGGGTATTATTGTTCTGGCGGTTGACATTGTTTGTGGCGACATTATCTGCAGGTGGCGAAGATATTTCACTTGGGGATGGTGATCTTTCTTGCTGAGGAGGAGGTGAAAGTGGCGTCCGGTGGCTATGTTGGGAATGTCTATGTGATTTCCCAAGCATATATTGGTTGTTCTTATCAGGTTGGCCGTGTTTTGGCTTTCTTGGGCTCAGTCTGGTAATTGGCTTTTCTCCCCTAAAAGAACCTACTCGCTGCTTTTTATGATTATTATTATTATTTTTCATTGCTGGTTTGTCGTGAGTATTTGAGATATCTTCCAATTCGTTTAACTTTCTTTTAACATTCTGAGTAAGTTTCACGTCTCTTAAGCTTGCAGCCATTCTGAATAATACGGAATTAGTATATTAATAGTATAGTATAGTACACAGGTTGTTCTGTATGATTAGACAACCTTAATATGTAAAGATATTAACTCTTCGTTAATTAATTCAAAAAAAAAGATAAAATTAAATTACAAAAAAAATGATGTAACTTTCTAGTTTTATTTGTTTTTTTTGGGCTTTTTTTTTCACCCCCCCCAATTAAGCTAAAATAAAAATAAAAAAATAAAACTTAAATTCTGAATAACCTCTGCAATATGGAACTATTTCGTAACTCCTATCTTCTAGACACATGCTGAATTGAGTGGTAACATCAGATTATCCTTGAATAAAATTAATTTACAATACAATAGGAATTGGTAAAATATGATACTATTGGATAGTTCCGCTAAATCCACTCTATATGTTCAAATGGAGAACGTATCGTAAGGAGTGAACGGTCTAGCAATAAAAGGGTGAAATTCCCATAGTAACGAATTTCTCTTAAAGCTAAAATTTCACAAGAGATGAAAAAAAAATAAATAAATGACACGAATTCGTTGCTTTTGTATCCAATTTAATATTGAAGTATGGATGTATTCCATGTCTCATGCAAGAGGGGGTGTGGATATATGACAAAAAAAGCATTGAAGTGAAGCAGAAAAGGGGAGTGATTGTGCGTATATACGTTTTACTATGGAAACGCAACAAATTCATATTGGAAACTGTTTGATTGAAATGTCAACTAAGAGCTAAAACAGTTTACATTTCTTTTCTACAGAACACAATCGTATTAAGTATCAATTGAACAAATATGTTGTACTTTATATGTTATAGAGTTCACTAGATTGGCTAATGTTCTTTCCATCTTTTTATCTTTTTTTAATTAATAATTGAAAAATTGAGCAAACTAGAAACGTGTCTTCTTGTGTTCAAGAACTTTTTTTTCAGTTGTCTCCCTTAATCAAAAGTATTATTTGGCTCGAGAAGGGCCCATCTTAACGCAAATTATCAACAATGAGAATTAGCTATTACTTTGATTTAATTGTGGTTTAAGTCACAAAATGGTTTTCCTTTGTTAATCAGATGATGGAATGACCAATACAACAACAAAACATTCATCTTTAGTATGCAACAGCAAAAACGGCAAGTGATTCTATTAATAGCAAAGATAAACGGTAAAAATCGATTTAAACTTTTGCTCTGTTTGATATTTATCAAGAATTGGAAATTCTATGAAAGAGTGCTAACCATACACCGAAACTTCTACATATGATATTGTTATTTGTTCGCATTAATAAGCGCACCATCTTATTTTCACGTTAAAATATAAATTTCATGTTAATTTTTATCTCAATTGTTTTTACAAGAAAAAAATTATTTTCTTATTCTTTGCTAATCTGATCTTTCATCACACGATGCATATACAGTTAGGTACCGAATCAGATTAAGCAAAAGGGTAAAACAATCAGAACTCAAATCCTCTCAATTACAATCAATCATCTACATATTAATCTCTATCTCCTTCTTAGTTTTGCACTGTTAATTTGAATGCAATTTATTGATCAAAGAATCTATCCATTTTGAATCAAGTAGTCGTGTACTTCCCCGTCTTACATTTAACATACCTCAATATCTGCAACGGAGATTTTTCACTAATCACAAACAGCGATTGATATTTATCACCAGCTAGATTTTCGATTTTTTTTTCAACAGGATCTTCAGTTATTTGTTGTTAGCATTCGCAATGAATTGAGCCTCATTTTTCTGATATTTGCACAGGACTGAGACCAAGCGTGCAACATAGCGGCTCCCTCCCCAATTGTTGCTCACATTATGGCCAGGCCAAACATACTTAACCATAGCCAACAGTGCCTGTCTATTTATGTGTTCATTTTCTCCTGTCGGAGTTAAAGAGACTGGGGATTAATCACTAACAAGCACCAACTTACAGTCCAGAATTATAACAGTTACTTTTCATTTTGAGACCTGAAAGCTACATAACTTAGCACACATTACTTATAAATTTCATTTCCTTTTCTCTATATACAAGGAACTAAAAAAATTATGAATCTATCTACACTAGATGTCACCTTTCTTACCTTTTGGTAACTGTTTACTATTCTTTGGCTTACTTAACCCGACATAACTTCCAACTTTACGAGCATCTTCCATCATATATCCACCGGCCATTTTCCATCTCCAGAAAATACCATGTTCTTGCCTTAATTCTTTCTTCTTTCTCTTCAATTCCTTATTAACCACACCAAATTGGGCATCGTAAGGAATACCAGCTTCCGATTCAGCAAGACTTTCCTTTCCAAATAAATAATCAAACACTCTACCATCAGACCAAAAGAATCCTCTTCTATCAATTACCCAATTCTTATGTCTTCCAGATGTCAATTTTTCTTTCAATAAGAAAAAGAACATACCTTTATCAGAAGTTCCATAAAACCCTTTTCCAGTCCATACTCTAGCGGTCTTTCTACGACTTAAATTAGCTAATGGAACAGTATATACTGGAGTTGGTCTACCGGGGAATAATGGATATGAGGTAAACTTGATATGTTCAACTGGACCTGGTAAATACCAAATTCTTCTCACTAATCTAGTTGGGAAAAGACCAGCGAAATATGCACAAGTCAAAACAACCCCTGAAGGAACTAAATATGTAAGTAACGAAAGTAACCAATCACGTTTACGAATAACATCATTAGCTTGTTCTGTTTCATTATCATCATATTCCTTTCTTGAGACCCAAAAAGCCCATTCACCCAATACACATCCATATATTGTGAAGACAAGTGCAAACCCTAAAGACATTAAGAAATATAATCTATGGGGTTCACTTTCATAAATCAATTCCGGTTGATTCTTATTCTTTAAAATATTAACAACTTGTCTAAATGTATATTGACTCCCAACTTGAGGAACACCAGGTCTAGGTAATAAAGTTGGAACATTTTCTTTAGCTAATGGGAATTTTGGAATTCTATCTTTTAATTTATTACTTTGAGTTGTTTCACCTGGAATGTGTTCTTTTAGGTGTTTCCATTCTGCTTCTGATGGTAATTCCTGTTTTGGTTTGAATTTAGATGGAACATTGGCTTTGAATCTTAAAGTAATCAAAGAAGACGTTGCTGATCTAAAAGTAGGCTTAGGTATCACCCTACTGCATTTAAAGCCAATATTCGTGATTCTTGTTAAGAACATTGATTTAACGTGGAGAAACTCTGATGATAGTTTCCGAAATTGCTCAAATAGTTACCAAGTGGTTCACCTTATAAATTTTTCAGGTTGGGAAATGCCAAAAAAAAATTAATTCAAATTCCGGTGAGATATGCACGTGCTACCAAAAACCGAATCTCGAGCACTCCTATCTTCTCTTCTTATTATTCTTATTCTTATTGTTATTAGATACAGATGACTCCGCTCTTTTCAATTGAACAGGATGTTGACCAATATACTTCCCATTCATCTCTTTGAAAGCTTGTAAATAATCATCAGCATCAGCAAATGCAACAAATCCGTATCCTTTATTCTTGTTGGACGTTTTATCAATTGGAACATGTACTTTACTCATCGATTTATATTTCTCAAATGCCTTATTCAAAAGATCGTCATTTGCATCTTCTCCTAAGTTTCCGACAAATAATCTAAAATGTTTAGGATTCCAATCTGAATTTGAACTTTGTGCTGTTGTAGATTGTCTATTGTTGTTAGTGATATTTGATTTTTCGATTGTAGAATGAAGATAACTAGCAGCCTTGGATCCACTTGCAAGTCTCCTATCCGAGGATCTTGATGTTGAATGTTGAGGTTTTCTAATTCCTTGAGAACGATTCATGATTAGGTTGATTCTTTATCGTTGTTGTGAAACGATCTTGTTGAAGTCATCAATCAATTAAAATTGAGTTTTGCGATTCTTCAAAATCTCATCGAAAAATCGCAGCATTTTGAAAATTATTCTGAAGAGTGCAATCTCACAGCGTACCAATACACACAATTCAATACAATAATAACCAACATTAACTACAACATGTTTGTCCTAACAGAAATAGCGGACTTAGTCCGAATTCCTCCACATACATTCAACATTCCAATTCAACATTCCCTAACAGATGAACTCAACAAGAAATATGCTAATAAAGTTATAGCGAATCTAGGACTAGTGGTAACAGTATGGGATCTACTCGACATCAAAGACGGATTATTAAAACCAGGTGATGGTGGATCTTATGTCGAAACTAAATTCAGATGTGTAGTTTGGAAACCATTTGTAGGTGAAGTTTTAGGTGGTTGGGTAAGTGATTGTACTGCTGAAGGTATAAAAGTTAGATTAGAATTCTTTGATGAAATATTCATACCCAAGAATTATTTATTTGAAAGTTGTGAATTTAAACCAGTTGAAAAAGCATGGGTTTGGAAACCTGATGATGATACTGAATTATTTATAGATATTAATGAAAAGATTAGATTCAGAGTTGAACAAGAAATTTTTGTTAATATCAAACCAAAATCTTCTTCTGAGGCTGCTGGTCTTGAAGAGACTACAAATAAGGCCCCTCCATATGCTATATTAGCATCATGTCAAACAGACGGTATGGGATGTATATCATGGTGGGAATAGAGAGATCCATCCAAAACTACGACGATTTCTGCTATGTCGGCTTTTAATATATATTAAAAATACATACGTTATAGAGAAAAATGCATGAAATCCTTTTTCAAAATTCTGTCTAATTATATTGCATATATTCACTTGTGGAACTAAACTTCAAATTACCCTTAATAACCTTATCAACTGCTTTAAGGAAATCTTTTTCATTGGCAACCTTTCTTCTTGCTCTAATAGCAAACATACCTGCTTCTGTACAAACCGATCTCAATTCGGCACCAGTGGCATTTGGACATAATCTTGAAATTAATTCCCATCTGATATCCTTTTCACAACTCATGGTCTTAGAATGGATTCTGAAAATATTGGCTCTACCATCTAAATCTGGTAATGAAAATTCAACTTTGCGATCAATTCTACCAGGTCTTAATAATGCTGGATCTAAAGTATTAGGTCTATTAGTTGCAAACATGACTTTAATATTTCCTCTAGGATCAAACCCATCTAATTGAGTAATTAATTCCAACATTGTTCTTTGCACTTCATTATCTCCCCCTGCCCCATCATCAAATCTTGCACCTCCAATAGCATCAATTTCATCGAAGAAAATAATACATGCTTTCTTAGTTCTAGCCATTTCGAATAACTCTCTAACCATTCTCGCACCTTCACCAACATATTTCTGCACCAATTCTGATCCGATGACTCTTATAAATGTAGCATCAGTTCTATTTGCAACCGCTCTGGCACATAAAGTTTTACCAGTACCTGGTGGGCCATATAATAAGATACCTTTAGGAGGATCAATTCCCAATTTAACAAATCTTTCAGGGCTTAATAAAGGTAATTCAACAACTTCTCGTAATTTTTCAATTTGTTCTTTACAACCACCAACATCACTATATGTCACATCTGGCTTTTCTTCGACTGTCATCATCGTCACTGAAGGATCAATTCTTGGTGGTAAGGGTAATTGAATTTCATATTTTTGTCTGTCAACCCCAACTCTCATACCTTCTTCGATATCAGTAGGAGATACTCTTTCTCCTAATCCTACAACAAATTTGGCAATTTGTTTTATATTAATGACATATTTGGATTTAGAATCGGCATTTTGCAATCCATTAGATGGAGTTGATTGTTGACTTGCTTCAATGATCTTTGTACATCTAGCAACTTGATATGACTGTTCTTGTTGCATTCTTTGTTTATCACCAACCACATCCCATAAATGAGGTGGTGCCAACCCAGTGTCACTTTCCTTCACTCCAATATTCTCCTTTATTCTTTCTTCGATATCTTTTAAATCTTTTTCAATTTGCTTTAATTGACTAGCATATGGTGCAGCACCATACGTTTTCAATACTTGGATATCACCTTCTGACAAAGGAACGATTTTCTCTTGATTCTTTTCATCGTCTTCAGTTGGCGCTATATATTTATCCCAATCAGCTTTTGGTGGCATTGTATGATGATATTAAGTAAGTAAGTAAAGTACTGTTTGATTGATACAAGTAAAACTAAGGTGAAGGTAGTTGTTGTAAGTGGCAAAGAAATCTTTCAATTTTTCGCCTTCTTTAATTTTTGGAAAACCTACACGACTAAATCAATAATCTTCGTCCACTAATTGTTAACTACTGCCGCTGTTATACATACTACCAATGAATAAGGGTAAGTAATATCTGACAATATACAAATGCTATTGATTAAAAATATATGAATGATACTTGTAAATAAATAAATAATAAATAAAGAGCTTTGTTTTTATGTAAAACTATAAGAAATGGATGAAGAATAAAATCAAACAAAATGCTTTCGTGGTAATTGATACAGGTAGTAGTAAGAGATATTTAACCATCTCCTCTTTTAAAACATTCTATTCTTTTTTTATGGGGCGGGGGTTGAATAAATAAATAAATGCAGCAACAAAAATCTATTGTCTAACACACTCTCTAATAAGCACGAACAGTTGGAGGAACTGGCTTACATTCATTTTCGTCCAAGGTGGTCTTGATAACATCTCTGTAATCTAACTTAACATCATCACCAAAGTTGGTTTGGTATGATAAAGTATGCTTCCACCAGTTAACGTCGTCTCTTTCTGGGTAATCTTCTCTAGCATGAGCACCTCTAGATTCCTTTCTAGCAGCAGCAGATGCAGCAGTTTGAGTAGCACAAGTTAACAAGTTTTGTAATTCTAAGGTTTCAACTAAATCAGAATTCCAAATCATAGATCTGTCGGTAGTCTTAACATCCTTGAAGGTCTTATCAACTCTATTAATGTTTTCAACACATTCATCTAAGGTTTCTTGAGTTCTAAAGACAGCACATCCCTTTTGCATGGTCTTTTGCATATCTAATCTAATATCAGCAGTAGCCTTGTCACCGTCAGCATTTCTCATCTTATCCAAGTTTTCAATAGATTCTTTACCCAAGTCAGCAGCTAATGGTTTCAACGGAGTACCTGGGGTTAAGGAATCTCTAATAGTGTGAGAAACAGCTCTACCGAAAACAACTAAATCTAACAAAGAGTTAGCACCTAATCTGTTAGCACCATGGACAGAAGCACAAGCAGCTTCACCACAGGCTAATAAACCTGGAACAACTTCATCTTCACCATTTGGACCCTTTCTAATAACTTCACCGTTCCATTTGGTTGGAATACCACCCATATTATAGTGAACAGTTGGTAAAATTGGAATTGGTTCCTTGGTAACATCAACACCAGCGAAAATGTGAGCAGTTTCGGAAATACCTGGTAATCTTTCCTTTAAGACAGCTGGTGGTAAGTGGTGTAATTGTAAGTACATGTGATCCTTATCTGGACCAACACCTCTACCTTCATTAATTTCCATGGTAATGGCTCTGGAAACAACATCTCTACAAGCTAAATCCTTGGCAGTTGGGGCATAACGTTCCATAAATCTTTCACCTTCGGAGTTAACTAAGAAACCACCTTCACCTCTAGCACCTTCAGTGATAAGACAACCAGAACCATAGATACCGGAAGGATGGAATTGAATAAATTCTAAATCTTCTAATGGTAAACCAGCTCTGGAAACCATAGCGTAACCATCACCAGTACAAGTGTGAGCAGAAGTACAAGAGAAGTAAGCTCTACCATAACCACCAGTGGCAATAACAGTCTTATGGGCTCTGAATCTGTGTAAAGTACCATCTTCTTGATTGTAAGCAATAACACCTACACATTCACCATCTTGCATTAACAAGTCCATAGCGAAGAATTCAATGAAGAAATGGGTGTCGTTTCTTAAAGCTTGACCGTACAAGGAATGTAATAAGGCATGACCAGTTCTGTCAGCGACGGCACAAGTTCTGTAAGCTTGACCACCTTTTCCGTATTCTTTAGATTGACCACCGAAAGCTCTTTGGTAAATTCTTCCTTCTTCGTTTCTTGAGAATGGAACACCGTAGTTTTCTAATTCATAAATAGAATCTGGTGCTTCTCTAGTCATATAATGAATAGCATCTTGGTCACCTAACCAATCTGAACCCTTGACGGTATCATACATATGCCAATGCCAGTCATCCTTGTGCATGTTACCTAAAGCGGCATTGATACCACCTTGAGCAGCAACAGTATGAGATCTAGTTGGGAATAATTTAGAAATACAGGCAGTTTTAAAACCAGATTCAGCTAAACCGAAAGCTGCTCTCAAACCAGCACCACCAGCACCGACAACCACACAGTCATATTCATGGTCAATGACATGGTATTTTTGTTGCATGTATTTGGCAGCATTGACATCAGTACCCTTAATGGAACCAATTGTTTGTAATTTAGTGACGGTAGTGGAGAAAAGACGAGCATTTTGGGATAATTTTCCAGCAGTTAATGCTGAACGACGTAAGCTAAGCATTATGAGCAGTTGAAATGAACTATTTGAATTGGAAAGGTTTCAAGGTTGTTCAGCTAAAACTTGAATGTAGAAAGACGAAGTTGTGTGGTTGTTGGTTTTCGAAATTTTTGATCTCCATTGAAAATGAATTGAAAAAAAATTCCATCCACTTACACTCTCCAGATTTTTCCTTGATTTTCCGGTCTCCGGGTTCATTTGAAATTTTTCTTCCTGGCTGCTTCCTGCACAAAACAAAGAGCAGCCAATCAAACAAAATTAATTTGTAAATAATGGAAATGTTATCACGTGATGGTCTCGGGGTTTTTCGGTTATTCTGCATTTTCGTATTTCCGCTTTGTTTTGTTGCAAAACATTGAGTTGGTTGAAGATGGAATTATTGCAAAAAAAATGTGGCGGGGCATGTATTCATCACCTTCTATCTCTATTTGAGTAATTATAACCAACTACTGTAAACCTTTGATATGAGCCTAGAAGACCATCCCAAATGGTCTTGGCTCTTCCTATTTGATGTTAACTCATGCAAAAGCCTTTAGACCCAACCAAGAGATCCCACATGTGTGGCAAAAAACTATGGATATAAATTGAACATGTACAATTAGCAAGGGTGGTTGACATCAGTACATTGGACCACAAACATAGCACAGTAACTTGGAAATTTATCTAACATGTATTTCTGTTTGAATTATCTACATGTGCATGCATAAATTATTACAAGTTCCAAAAAGCCGATTTTCTCCATACGTTTGTGGCTTCAACAAACGGAAAATGCTTTTATGTATGGGATACACATTGCGATTACTCCTTACAACATATTCGTTGTATGAAAACCAGAATTCATAGTACATTAAGGACGTTTCAAATTTAATGTTGTCTAATTAATCCTTCTCCATATCCGTAGCTGCTACATCCTGCATCCCCAAATAGTAATATTCTAGGACGTGTCAAATTAAAAAAAAAAAAGAGAGAAAGAATTTAACCAACATTCATATCTTCATGGCATTTTGAATAAGGGTATAGATCTTGTTGTAATTGAATACTCATCTATGATTTCTTTGTCAAATTTTCCAAAATTTACAAGATATCTTCGAGGAAGGTAACGTTCTTAGTTCTACTACCAACGTCATCTAATTTTTTACTCGTTACCATTTGCATTTTTATCTATTTTAAGACCGTTTGGCAACTACAGTACCGAGAACAAGTACCCCTAACCATGATGTGGTATTGGTCGTGTTGAGGAAACTCTCACAATAGAACTATTGTTTTCTATTGATACATGGATTCAAAAAAAAAAGATACAAGAAATAGATTGGTTGTCACATTTTCAACCATTCAAACAAATATCTCCAAAGACATGCACGATCGATAGCAAAGTCGTTTCAAATTACAATATCGGAATGAATTATTCTTTTTTTTTTCATTTGACGAGCGATTCATGTCATCAATGATCTGTCCTGCAACCATGCACATAGTTATGGGAAATTGAATCCTCTTGTCATAATTGTGCTTCAAAGTTGGCAGCGTGACCAATATTTTTTTGTGCAACATTTATAGTCTTTACATCAATTGTAGAAGCAAAATTTTT
Source organism: Hemisphaericaspora xylofermentans (assembly GCA_002105455.1). Taxonomy (NCBI): domain Eukaryota; kingdom Fungi; phylum Ascomycota; class Pichiomycetes; order Serinales; family Debaryomycetaceae; genus Hemisphaericaspora; species Hemisphaericaspora xylofermentans. Next base: position 39,667 of record NDXA01000019.1, on the reverse strand, counting down.
TTTCAGCAAAAGATAAAGTGCAATTGGAATCTCAGAGAGATAATTTAGACACAATACACCATTTTGCAGTTAGAGCAAATTGTTACATTCTAGAAAAGGGGAATTGGCAACGGTTCGTAGTCTCAACAGCCGGTTTTTCTTGGTATAGGAGAATAACGGGCGACTAATATCCTAACAATTGCAGGACAGTTCACAATCAATAGAATTTTATTAATTTGCATGAAATTGTAAATATTCAAGAAAAGATTGCTCCTCAGAGATGGGGATCTGCATCATTGACATAGGGTGGGTTAAAATACTTGGCATCACATACTATGCATTATGATTTGGTTATTTTCGAGGATCACAATTGCGGCATGTTTTCCAACAGTCAATAATTATAGAAAAATCTCGTAAACAGGACCCGTGTGAGATGATAATTATCCTTGCAGAGGGTGTAAATTTTCAACTCCCCAAGCAAGCTTAAGATTGAGTGGTCCAGACTTCAAGTGATTTTCACATAGAACGGGGCTTTTTCTATTGTTTCTTTTGAGACTTATCTTTGTGTCGTGACAATAATAATCAAATTAAAGGAATATTTTCGGTTCTAATGTTGGTCTTCAAATTATTTTGAAGAATAAAATTATAGTGGATAAAGCAACTGCCGCCCCCATCAGGAGATGATGAAACTCTCTTTGAGAATAAATATATTCTTTGTGTAAATGGGAGTGCAAATCAAGGGATAAATGATTAGGAGTAGTAAGGAATTTAAACTGGTGAAACTATGTGGAGAGTGAGAATTCACTGTGATGCTGTAAAAACCAAGGAACCATCGGAAACCCGACTCTAATTGTTAGGCGTATGGCAAGCTAACGCATAAAAAAGAAAGTATCTTCTCCTAATTTTCATGGCAAACGGATAATTAGCTGATACCGTGCCTGATGACGCTGATGTTGGTGCATAACAATTGGAGCCATGACTTTTAATTTGTGCCATAATTGATCGTTATCATCAATTGATGGTTCTAGTAATAATATGATCGCAAAATCTCTGAAATTGTTCGTAAACACATCAAAGTCAGGAACTATATGTGACCCTTAATTATTATTACGGGTCGGGTATTTAACATTATTCCAGACAAACATAATTTTTGAGGGATTATACAATGGACCGTTTTATTATATTTGAAAATTTAGTGCAGTCTTCTCTCCTTCTTTCTCTTCAAGACTGACGCCCCCAAATAAAGTCATCTCTCCTAAAATTCCATTTCTATCTTTGGTGTGCTAAACTTTAAACACAGACAATAAGAAAAGAGCCGAAAATTATCTTACTGCCTTTTGATTGTAGCAATATCTCTGAAGTTCTAGACAAAGTTGGCCTGCAACTAACTTGTGTGTTCATTTAACACTTTTCTCCACTTCAGTAGCTCCTCCTCTCTGACGCTTACTGAAATCGGTGTCAGTATTGTTCCTTTTTTTTGGTTATTTTAATTGCTTATTTTCTTGTTACTTTTGTGATCCTAGGATCCCGCTCATGCCATCTTACTTGTAAGATTTTTTTTTACATTGATTTACTTCTGCAATCAAAATCTCGCCCTATATTGCTATTGCTTCTTGCTTCTTGACAATAACAAAAAAACAATTTATTTTTCTTACGACATTTTTTAATGATTGTGTTTGGCTAATTCGGGTTAAGAATTCCACCTTTCATAAAAAATCATTGAATTTATGCAAACTTTTTCATAAAATTTTTAGGTTGTCATCATACTTCGGAATTTATGAACGGGCTATTTGATCATCATTTCCACATTCACTTTCATATTGAAAAAGAATGCGGAGGTCATTTGGTGAACAAACTTGCAAATATTTGATCTAGATGTTTGAAGATTGCTGAAAAGTATTGCGATAATGCATATATAATTCCTTTTTCTTGGTTATTCGATATAGTAGCAGTTGGCAGAGCGGCATATCTTGCTATTGTAAGTGGTAATTGAATTTAGGTACAGAAATAACACGAATCAAGTTGTTCTTGTCGAGAGGTAATTGATCACCCACTCCAAAAAATACGTAAATAATAAAAAGAAAGCATAAAACTACTAAAAAATAAAAATAGATTAAAAAAATGACCTGCTCACGACCCATTGATGTATTAAACTAGTTTATAATTTCTCTTTCAATTGTTCACGTATGTGTTCATATTGTCGTTCTGAAAATGTTTTTTTTTTTTTTTTTGAATAATAAATTTTTTTGCAACTTAAATTAAACCAAAAAACTCCCAGAAATAGGAATATGAAACTTACAATTGGATTATCCCTTTACCTAGAATTTTAACCAATTCCTTATTTTGTATATTCAACCTACACATATACAGAAAACTGTAATTGCAGGAATTGCTACTCATGATGCTTTTCCTTATTCTGGGCTATGTTTTCAAACACAGAAAGCAAATTTAGGTGTACTAAAGTGATTGTTTGCAATTGCAAGAAGTAAAAACTCTAGTATCCGACATAATTATCTCCCGTTAGTAATTACTGATCCTCCAAAAACAAAGTAAAATTTTTGCCATCATTCCTAAATTTGGGATGAAATTAAAACATGATTAACCTTCTGGAAAATTATATGCAGTAGCAATTTGAAAACTAAAATACGAATTATCTACAAGACGAAAATAATAATGTAGAATCAAACTCTAAAACGCGCAACTTCCTACAATTGAAACGCTTTCCAAGATACTGTAAGAGAACAAAATTGGTGAACATGCTAGAGAATCATGCACCCTACACGACCAGACATTTGAATTTAGGACTGGATGAATTAGAAAGAATGAGAAATAGACCAAGAACTAGACTTCCTACTTATTAATGCCACTTATGCAACTGCAAACGGAATAGCCAAATTGTTTATATCCGTATAATAATATGAAATTAATTTGGTTTCCGAACTTTTGCAGGTTGTAACCACTAGGCAACACAATAAAATTCGACACAATAAGAAAAAAATTGGTATTATCTCAACAACTGTTTTCACGTACAAGAAAAGCAAAAAAAAGAAATTTGTTTAAAATGTAATTCTCCCTTGCAATTTTCTGCAGGAGGAATTTATATTTTTCCAGAACCAAGAATTAAAAAATAAATTATGCAGCTACTCAATTTATTTTTTATTCTTATTATCATTATTATTATTTTTGGTTAATCATCATTGCAAAAAAATATTATTTTAAGAAATTAAACACCTTTCTTGCAGTTAAACGTAATATTGTCCTCTTGTTATATAAAGAATATCAAATATCTCCAAACTTAAACAGGAATACTCAGATTGACCCAAATAACACATCTAACATTGGCTATTCAATCAAGAGATTATAATCCTTAGAACTTTCATAATGGACCAATTTTATATCAATAACTATATAAAGTTTGTCTGGATAATAGTATGCCATAATAACAACATCGCTACCACAGCCAACTTCAAGTCATTCCAAACATTCAACACTAAATATGGCAAGTTTATCCAAGACTTGATCATAAATTCACAACTTTCACAAACTAACCTTTTGATAAGTTTGTATTACTTGTATAAGTATTATCATCACAATCAGGTAGTTTCTACAACAAGCCATTCAGCCAACAACCGTAGTACTTCTTCAAATGAAGAAGAAGAAGCACCAATGACTATTTACCTCGTGCTTATGACATTAATACTAGCCAACAAATCTTTTGATGATCAATCATACACGTTGAAAACCTGGTTAATTATCATTAATAATACAAGAAACTCACAAGTGGTTTCACTTGATTTAAAATTGTTAAATCATTTAGAATCGTACTTTTTAAGTGCTTTGGATTTCAAACTATCATATATTAGTATTCAACATGACCAATCATTCTGGAATATGTTCTCTGCTAAATCGTTATTTAAATTATCTAACTCGATAATTGCAAGATTTAAATCAGTTGTTAATAATACACCAATCTTAACAACTTCACCAGTTACTTTGGCATCGTCCATTCCAATTACATATCCTAATGTTGATTTTTCGTCACCAGCATTGTCGTGTGCTTCAAGTATGTCACCTACTGGTTCAACCGTTACCACTTACTTTTCAAGTCCTGTTGGTTATACTCCATTGACTCCAATAACTCCAATGGAAGCTTATATAACCGCATCAGTATCAAAGCGTAGGAGAATAAGTCCTGCTTACCAACCACAACCACAACACCAAAAATTTCAACAATCAGCATACATGCCTCAGTATGTGTTGCCTCCGGTTGCCGTACCTCAATCGGCACCAATTCCATCATTGTTTACGCAGCCACAGCAACTCTTTATTCCTGTACAGCAACAACATGAACCATCATCAAGATACGTACAATCGGTTGGGATGGTAATGGTGCCATCTTTACCTTCACAAGTTACTAATCAAGTGCCAGTACCACAACAACCACTGGTTTCTTTTCATTCTTCGTCATTGTTTACTAGAGGTAATTATTTTGGGTTTTAATTTTTTTTAATATGGAAGAGGGTAATTATAGATTTCTTTTACTCAATCGGGTTATAGATAGTTAGTTTAGTTTTTAGTTTTTTAATATCATAAGGTGGAGTTATTTACGGATACATTTGATTTTACTTTGGTTGTTGTAGAAGTTCCAAGATTATAACCTGGAAATGGTAAGTGGGTTCGCAATTTGTCTGTTGTGATTTGCTCTTTTGTTGTTGGGAGGGAAAAAAGGTTGCAAAATATGTTGTTTTCTTTTTATTTTGCTTTGTTATTCTTTGGGTTGTGTCGCCATGGACTTCTTTGTCGTCGTTTTGGTTTAACTTTGTCCGTAACGAAGAGACAACATCACACGGTATGAGCGAGTTAAAAAAAGCATTATCATTATCGAGTATACAACACATGAAAAAGGATATGATACAAGCTGATGAACATAAATGCAACTGGTTACTTGGATTTTAGTGACTTTTATTCTGGTCAATTCAGAATCGATTAGTCGAACCAAGACCTTTTTTGTGTAAGTCTGATTGCATTAAGGATTATAAATCCGGATTATATGCAGTATTGAATTACAAGAATATTTTTGCAACTTTTTAACAATGTCGTCCTGAAGTTAAAATCATCATTGCACAATGCGACACTGGAAATGTAACCAACATGAAACATAATCCTTCTAATCTCTTAGCAATTAAATAATATCCATTACGGTAGACAATCACTTTTATCAGAGTACATGACCTCTCTCTAATTTTTTCTAAGCGTCAAACAAGAAAAAGAAATGTCAGCAATTTTAGCAAGAAATTAATTCGCAAAGTCGTCACTTTACATGTCGTCGTTTTACAGTTTTGTATTTAGTCTGGTTGATGGTCCTTTATTTAAAAAAAATTGTCTTCGCTTGATCGAGGAAACATGAAAAACATGCGATAATTAGAATTAGCTGAGAGAACAATTGGCCCTCAGCTTGACATTTCTCAAAAAGCGAAATTATTCTAAGAGGTGTGTCAGATGATCATGTTCATGGTGGTCGTTATACGTAAGTTGGTACGTTTGCATGTAAGCATATAGTTGTAATGACGACAAAGGTACGGTTAATTTTTGTTTAGATTTCTCTTTCTGTTGGTTTCTGCTTCGGGTTCTCTTTTCTCTCCTTTTTTATTTTATTGGTGGCTATTTTTCATTTTTTTGATAATATTTTTTTGTAAGTTCACAATTGATCTGTAAAATTATTTTAGTACTTGCATTCCCTCTCATGTCTTGTTTGCAACTTGAACAATACCAAGAATATTTCCAGTTTTGCACTTTTTAATTTGGAATCTAAAAAATATTCTTTTGTAGTCAAATTATTGAACTGAAACTGCCTGAAAATTTTTACTTGCGTAATGTCCAAGAATTCACTATAATGATTATTATTGTAACCTTACTTGCCCAAAATTGAAAAATCCATGTTGGTATATAAAACAATTTTTAATGTTCGTTTTGTAGTAATCGCCTCCTCCCGGTTCAGTAATGATATGTATGCTTTAATGGTCCATTTAAAAAGTTAATAAGTTGCAGCAATTCTTAGCAAGATATTTTTTTTTGAGTTTTTAGATGTTGCATATTTTACAAAGATTTACAGGTTAGCTAATCCCAGATAATTTTTTAATTAGCTCACACCCCCTAATCTTAGAAATATGGTGAAAATGAATATTCACCCCCTGTTCTATATTTTCTGCTTTACTTGCTTGCCAAACTTAAATTTCAAAATTGTTCTTGTTTGGGGGAACCATACATCCGAGTTCATGTAGCCTTTTGCATTATTGTTGATTGTTTTCTTGATTATTGTGTTGTTTTCATTGTTAATTAAAATAGAAGTAAGAATTTTTGCATTGCCGAAGATTTGGCCAACATTTTAAACACCACATGAAATCCATAGATATGATCTTTCTGTCAGTTACCATAAGTTGTTTGCTCTTATCCTACTAGTTTCGTGTAATTTGATGAGCATGTACAGGTATGGTCATCCTAGTATGGTTAGTATACAATTTAGCCCCTGACATTATTTAACTTTATCTAATGCATCTCAGAAAAGCACAAGTCAACTTTAGGTCACCATTTTAATTTGGCACCGTCTAACCTCCACTCACTTTAAACCCAATTCACCTATCCTCAATTGTAAGTATTCATCCTTAGATCATACCCTGCCAAGAGTCTCTTGAAATCTTACTCTTAGAATTTGGAACACTTCTGTACATGGACGGGTTGAAAATTTTGGTTTATATGCACGTGATCTTTTTGGTGTGACTGTCCATGGGTTAACCTAATTGTTGATTCATCATAGCATGATTTCATTCAAACGTAAAGGGTGCGTAAGAGTGCGCTTTCGGGTTTAACGTAAGGTGTTCAATAATGAGACTACAAAACGTGCACGGGGTAACCACTCAGTTCTTCAACGTAAATTTGTACTAAAAAGAGAGAAACCCTTCCCAGTTTGTCTGTCTAGCCTCTGAAAGTTCATAGAAGTTTAGAATAAGGTGTCGGTTGGAAAATTTTGACCTGTACGTAATTATTTATAAGATTCCTTAGCAGTTCATATCGAATCAATATCATCTGAATGAACTGCGGTTCTGAAATAGAACTTCTACTCTTGAACGATTGTTTTCAGTAGTGGGCCTTTTAAGAAGTAGGGGAGGTGAAGCCTATAATAATAGATTTTACGCAATATTTTCCTTTCATCATGGTCTATTTGGAATTCTCTCAAGCAAATACGTGTGAAGAAACAAGGATACAAAGTATATTGTGTAGTTTATTCTTTAGCGCTTGTACCACCTGCTAAATTGTCATGTGGTGGCAAATAAATCGTTGACTAATGTTGTTAGGTTCCTGTCACTACGCGGTCGCCAATAAAGGTATATTAGAACCATATCGGTTTACGGTTCCTACTTGTTTTAAGTTTGTCCGGACATGCTATACACATAGGTTGATTTGGGTTCTTCTTAGATTCAATCTTTATATATTCTATTAAATCGTTTCTATACTATCTAAAGAGGTTTCCCCTATCAGTTAATGTGTGAATTGAGAATAAACTATAATATTCCCTTATTTCATGCAGGTTTATCAGTATGTGAATTATTGCCTGTTCTGATATTCTCAACCCCACACAAAAAAATGTTACTAAAGCTTTTTCCTAAACTTTGGTTTTAACGGAGCAGGTATGTTCTGAAGTGCATCCGCTCCACTTTACCCTCCAAACCGGAAGTACCTTAAAATTATCCGGTTACTTCTGAGCTATCTGTTTGTCTTTCCATACATGGAAAGAAGTTTGATTTGGTTTTTTTCAAAGACGATACAGGTTCAAGACACCGCAGCGATAACAACAACGATTCTGTTGTGTGAATGTGATTAGAATATATCAACAGAAAACTACTAGGGAGAGTGTGCATATTTTGGTAATATTTGAATAGAGGTTTTGCAATTTGCTGTGACCAGCACTTCAGATAATATTGGTGTTTAGCCCCATAACGCCTACAAATAAGCGAAAAGTGTTCACTTTTGGGCATTATGGGGATAAGATAATCTAAAAGCGATTGTGATAACAGGGGGGTTTTGTTCCATTCAACAAAAGATGTGACCGGATATTCTTTCAAGGATAGCCTCTCGCTTCTTTTCTCGGAATTATTCCGTGTATTTTTGGGTTGCAAAAATAAATATTTCTTGAAATTTTTCCGTGCCAAGAAGACTTGACATAATCCAAATACGGAAAAATTATTGAGGAATTTAACTCAAATTAGACTTGGCCCAACTCTTTCTGATGTATAGCTTTGTAACTGGGAGGGACAAGGGTTTTAATAGGACTTTCAGTGGAGTTAAACAAAGTTTAGTTGCTTGCCGAGTAATAGTGAATTTGTAGCTGGCAGATCCTATTGTTGAGTTCGCTTTGTTTTGTCTAGAAACAGCTAGCTACGCGCAATTCCCCGAGTTTATTTACAATAAGCCTATATGGCGGAGAAGATTGACAACGCGATAAAAAATTACTGCAAACTTGATTATGGAAATAATTTCTTAAAGACAGCCCAGATTTCCCAACGTTTACCCCAAGAGATCATGCTCATCTCACAAATGCCCAACAGAAGCTATATCTAAGGGGCATAGAGTAGTAAATACTAGTATTGGTTTGAGATAACTTAGGATATGTTAACAGTAAATAAAGGAGGGGATGAAAATTCCCCCCAAAACAAGTTACATCTTTTTTCACATATAAGTTATGAACGATCTACTTTTTGTCGTTGATAATCATGTATCGCAATATTTATCGCAAAAGATTCTGCGAGGTTCATGTGCGTGATCCTTTATCACTCCACATTAAACATTAGTTCATTGAGCTTGGGGTAAGAATGAAAAATTACGAGAATTTTTCCGATCGGATGCAGGGCCCAAAAAATATTTAATTGCGAAAAATGTTCCGACACGCTCTTCATATCCAAATACTGTTCCAATTCAAGGTCCAAACCTCACTCAGTTCAGTGGTATTCATTCTCTGCACTGACCCAACGCGTGCATTCAACGTACAATTAGAGATGCTGCAAGCTTATATGACTGTAATATCATATTTTTTGTACTTCCAATCATGGTCTGGTTGAAAAAAAAATAATTCTGTCCGCGTTTCTTTTTTTCGTTTCCGCCTTTTATCAACACTCTGCAAAGTTGTCAACTACACATCAATACTATCAAAATATTATATTCCCACCCCACATCCCCGGAAAATTTAACGGGCCCTAAATTTCCAGATATTAGTTTGTGAGTTGATGAATGAGGTTTTTAGTTAACCTCCTAATATACAGAGAAAGAGATTGAATATAAAAGGGTGAAGATTCCTCTTCGTTTTGTAATCTGTATCAAGTGACTCATCAAAGAGAAACAAGTATATTTATAATTACAACCATTAACAATGTCATCAGCTAGCATTGAAGACATAAAACAAAAGGCAATCACTGAAGTAGTCATATCAGCTACTGATAATGAGGTTGAAGACTATGTTGCTAAATTCTTGGATATATCCAATGAAGCAAAAGCTAATGATCAAAAGGAAAAGCTGATGTCGCTTAAGGAATGTATTGAGACCTTTCCAAAAGCAGTCATGTGGTCCGTTATCCTTTCAACTGCTTTAATTATGGAAGGTTATGATACAAACTTGTTAGCTAGTTTTTATGCTTATCCTGGTTTTGCAAAGAAGTTTGGAGATTGGTATCCTGACATTCAGGAATATCAAATCCCAGCTAGATGGCAAACTGGTTTGTCCATGGGATATCTGGTGGGTCAGTTAATTGGTCTTTTCATTGCTGGTATTTTTGCTGATATGATTGGTTATAGAAAAACATTGTTACCCGCTTTGGTTTCATCTGTTGGACTTATCTTTATTCAATTCTTTGCTCCAAATCGTGAAATCTTGTTATTGTCATATATTTTGTTGGGTATTAATTGGGGTTCTTATCAAACAATTACGGTTACCTATGCTTCAGAAGTGGCACCGACAACTCTTAGAGTTTATCTTACTACATATGTCAATGTTTGTTGGGTATTTGGTCAATTAATCTCGTCTGGTGTTATCAAAGCAATTTCAACGATGGAAGGAGGAAATGCTTATCGTATTGCATTTGCAGTTCAATGGATTTGGCCAATTCCTTTAGCTATTGGTGTCTACTTAGCTCCTGAATCACCTTGGTTCCTAGTTAAAAAAGGAAGGTTCCAGGAAGCTAAGCACTCACTTTGTAGATTATTATCCGAAAATGAACACTTACCAAAGAGAGAAGTCTTAGCTGAACATATGTTGACTAAAATTCAAATGACGGTTAAGGAAGAAGACGCTCATAATTCTGGTGTTAGTATTAAAGATTGTTTTACTGGTGTTAATGCTAGAAGAACCAGAATCGCTTCCTTTACTTGGTTGGTTCAAAGTATTACTGGTTCTAGTTTGATGGGCTATTCCACCTATTTCTATACTCAAGCTGGTTTGCCTACCTCTATGGCTTTCAATTTTTCCATTATTCAATACTGTTTAGGTATTGTTGGAACCGTTGGTTCTTGGTTCTTGGCTAGAAGAGTTGGGAGATTCGGAATTTATTTTGGAGGATTATGTTGCATGGCTGTCTTGTTGTTGCTTGTAGGAGGATTAGGTACCTCATCTTCTAAGAATACAAGTTGGGGTGTTGGAAGTATGATTTTAGTTTACACTTTTGTTTATGATTTAACAATTGGTCCATTATGTTACTGTATTGTTTCCGAAATTCCATCGGCCAGATTGAGAGCAAGAACAGTCATGTTGGCAAGAAATTTATACAACCTTGCTGGTATCATAGTTAGTATAATTACTCCATATATGTTAAATCCTACAGAATGGAATTGGAAAGCAAAGACCGGATTTCTTTGGGCTGGTATTACCATTTTGTCTTGTGTTTGGGCTTGGTTTGAATTACCAGAAACTAAAGGTAGAACCTTTGCTGAATTGGATAAATTATTTAATGACAGAGTCCCTGCTAGAAAATTCAAATATGCTGAGGTTGAAGTTTTTGATGCTGGTGAATTGATGCAAAAGTTAGGTGAAGAAGGTATTAAACATTTCATTCAAGAAAAGGAAAATGTTGAGGATGAAGAAAGTTCAGTCACAATGCAGGAAATAAAGTTAAGTAAATAGGAAATCAGTTCATCTCTTTCAATTCTTCATATACCTAGGGTATACTTTTATTGATTCTTACTTTTATAATTCACAAAGTTTAATGAACATGTTTTTGCAAAATTTTGGGCTAGTGATTTGGCTGCGAAAAATAATTATTGCGGTAATTCTCCAACAACAAACATTTTTTTTTTTTTTTTTTTTACGTTATACACCATATATTAGATCTCTTATACATGTTTTACATACAGAAATAAAATACTGGTAATCAGTAGATTAGAGGGAAAATTTGAAAAACCCTTTTTAGTTAAAAGATAAAAATATAGTTAAATGGTTAAGCTAGTAGCGTATGTTGTTTTTAGCTTTAAAGTAACGTACCCAATTTTTTAAAAATGATTCAGATAAATCAATAGTTGGGTGCAGTCGTCGCACTGCGTGTAACGAGTCGACGGCGTTTAGGTACGAGTTAAACTTGAGGATTTGTGTTGGGGTCATTGCAGGATTGCAGATGAACGATCTCATGTGTAGCAATAGACCTCGTGGTTGGATTATTAGTCTCGACCAACAATTTAAATCTTACGCCCTAAACAAACGTAGAAGACTAACAAAATTCTCATTATGACTTCAATCGGGAGTTTCCAATTTTTGGGCTTGTCTATGCATAGAATCCTCTGTCTATATCTCCTCTATTGTGTTAAAATCCCCACCAAATTTGTTTTAAATTATGTGAACCACACAACACCTTCTTCACCGCACTCTGGAAATACATATCCCAAATCCATTTTTTGATCAAAGTCTCTCAATCTGATATGATAACCAAGGGTTCATGTCTTCACCGATAGTAAATTAAACAAATCTAAAGCTAGAAATATGAATATTAATGGCAATATGGAAAGATGACCTTGTGAATTTGAGGTTGGGACGTTCCAGTTTAATGAAAGCTCTCTTTTGTTTACGCCTGGCCGGATATAGTCTCTTCACTACAGCTAAATGAGATACTTTTGTTGAAAAGGAGGTACGACCACTTCTCATTCTGTGATGTCAAAGGGGGAACCAGGAAAAGCGATAGCAAGATATTAAGGGGAGAAGTTTGCTTGTGTGCGTGCTGTGTGGATGTGCAAATATACATGTGCGTTTATGGAATTGATTTGGTTGCAAAAATTTCTTTGCCGGCGGTTTATCACAAACAAGCTGCAACAATATAGGAGGATGAACCAAAACTCTAGGAAAAGAATAAATTGCAACCCCTCCCATCAGATTAGAATAAAATCATACACCCGAAACTATTTTTATTGGAGTTATTCTAGCAGATAGCGTCTTATAATAAATAAACACATACAAGTACTTGGGCGATAAAACTGGTGGATTGGATCACCATAGCTATTTCGACCAATTAATTTCTTGTAGGTAGATAGAAGTCGTGCACGTTCAAAACCCTTGTCAATTGGGCAATTGAGGGTCCGAGTTTCATCAACCCAAGTCCAATATATTCAATTCTACACTCTAAAGCAGCTTCATTATTAGATCGGATTATAACTGGTATTAGCAGCATTATTTGTATGGTAGGTTATTAATAAATTTTGGGCGAACCTATGAAATTTCTTTGCCTTCGCAGGGTTGATCCATAGCTATTTGGACCAAAATATATTTAGTTGAAGTCGTGTGTATGTTTCAACACCACCTTGTCGTCGTTGGGTCGGATTTTTATCAACCCAATTCCAATGTATTTAATTTTAAACTCTAAAGAGACCTCAATGGCAATCGTTTGAGAATATTATCCCATGCGTTTGCACCATTGTTTGTTAGTACTCTAATAGTATGTTACTAATAAATTTTGGGCGATATTGTTAAGTTTACTTTCAGTACACATATTTAGTCCTTAAGAATCTTTACGAGCGATGCAACTGAAAGCTGGTAAAAACCTTACCACGCCAAAAAAAAAAAACCCAATATGTATCTTCAACGTTTTACGTCTTTTTATCAAGGAGTTAGAATGTCTATTGAAAAAAGGAACCAGTGTAGTCTTGTATTAAGGCGAATCTGTTTGATCAGTAGAGATTTCAGTTTTTTAATTTAACTCTGACGATAACAGTGAATTATAGCTTGCTATACATAAAGAAAAGAAAATCTTTTGGTTGCAAATCTCTTCAATCTGTGTATTTTTTTTATTAGTAGTCTCGACCAACAATTTAAATGTTAGATTATTACAACTATAAACACGTAGAATATGTCCAACAGATTCTCATTGTGGGTTTATATTGTGGGTTTCCAATTGTTGGATTTGTCTAATAAGATAGAAATCTCTCTATCGTATACAAAATCCCCACCAAATTTGTAATATTGTAGCAATCATTGTTGTTGTAAAATTTGGGCCAAGCAAAAATAGCAAAACAAAAAACAAAAAGGATCTGACATCTTTTTTTTACCACAAAAGTTTACAACCAGTCCTCCCAAAGAGATATCAATCAACCAATCAATCAACCAATCAAGCAATCAACTAGACGAGAGATCAATGTTTGAATCATTGGTAGCGAATTTACTAAATAGATTCTTAGGATCATATTTAGAGAATTTTGATCCTAAACAATTGAATATTGGAATATGGGGAGGAGACGTTAAGTTAAAGAATTTACGATTAAAGAAGGAAAGTTTAGATAGTTTTAAACTACCAATTGATGTTAAATTTGGTCATTTAGGTGAATTGACATTACAAATACCTTGGTCAAATCTTAAATCGAAACCAGTTAGAATCATTATTGAGGATTTATACATATTAGCATCACCAATTATATTGGAAAATGAGGATGATGAAGAAGAAGAGAAGAGAGCCCAGAATTTGAAAAAGGAAAGATTAAGTCAATTGGAAACCAGATTACAAGCACAACAACAGAATAGTGATTTGGCTGATGAATTGTCAGGAAATGAATCATTTACAGAATCATTGATTACAAAAATTGTTGATAATTTACAAGTAACAATTAAGAATATACATATTCGTTATGAGGATGATAGCATATTAGCAGAAACTCCATATGCAATTGGATTGACATTGAAAGAATTATCAGCAGTATCGACTGATGAAAAATGGGAACCATCGTTTATTTCAATTACCAAAGCCCTTACTCACAAATTATTAACATTGAAGAATTTGTCATTATATATGAATACTAAGACATCATCAAGCACATCAATATACACAAAGGATATTCCAGAGCTATTAGCATCATTCAAAGCTGGAATTGAACATGATGATTCCATCAACATAGAATATCTACTCAAACCAGTATCCGGAAGTGGGAAATTGACGGTTCATAAGCCAGGCACCACCGAAACCACCCCCCATATAAGATCGGAATTATTCTTCGATGAATTTGGAGTTGAATTGAATTCTCAACAATATCAGGATATGTTATGGACTGCATCTAAATTCCATTGGTATATGCGAACATTCAAGTTTAGAAAATTACGACCTAAATTGCCTCCAAGTGAAGCACCAAAGGAATGGTTTCAATATGCAGCAAAATCAGTATATAATGAGATTCATGATAGAAATTATAAATGGAGTTGGGAATATTTTGCCAAAAGAAGAGATCAAAGAATAGCATATAAGAGATTGTGGAAATTAAAGTTGAGTGGAAAACTAATAGATTCCAAGGATATAGAGGAATTGCAAGACCTAGAATGGGATTTACCATTTGAAGATATAAAACTTTATAGATCATTGACTAGAAATGAATTGAGGAAGGAAAGGCATGATTTTTCTTTATTCCATAGTGGTACAGATACTTCAGCTTCGACTGCACAAGATAGTAGTGGTGGGGGAGGCTGGTTTTCAGGATGGTGGTCTTCATCAACTCCTGCAGCACCAGATTCAGAGAAAGAGAAGTTTGAAAAAGAAACTGATCCTTCTAAAGATCCAGAAAAATTGGGACTTTCGTTAACCAAAGAACAGAAGAAAGCTATTTATGATGCGATTGATTATGATGAGAATCGGGAATTGGAAAGTACGATAGATATACCTCGAGATCGTGTCAAAATGGAAATATCAGCACAATTAAATAAAGGTGGATTAGCTATCAAGCAAGATGATTCAAATTTGGCGGAAATTATATTTGAAGGATGTAGAACACAAATTTATGAAAGACCAGATTCTTTCCTTACTAGATTTCAAATTGATGAATTTAGAGTTGAAGATGGAACTGGAACTACTTTATACAAACATATTGTGAGTGTTAAACAAGCACATTCTCATTTACATGAAGATAATGTTTCAATTGATGCTTCTATAGAAGAAGATCCATTTTTCCAAATTTCTTTTGAAAATAACCCTCTTGATGGATCTGCTGATTCAGTTTTATTGGGTAAATTGAAATCAATGACTATTTTCTACAATCCAAAGTTCATTGAAGAGATTATAAAGTTTTTCACGCCACCTAAAATCCATCTTGATACAGTTGGTGCAATAATGAATGCTGCAGAAGCAACGGTTGAAGGTTTAACTAGTCAAACCAGAATTGGATTACAATATGCACTTGAAGAACATAAAACAATAAATGTGAAATTAGATTTACAAGCACCATTAGTTATAATGCCATTAGATCCATCAAGTTTCAAATCTCCAGTAGCAATTTTAGATGCTGGTCATATAAGTGTGATAAGTGATCTTGTAGAAAAGAGTCGAATAGAGGAAATTAAGGAGAAACAGAGCTATACTGCTGATGATTGGAAAGAGTTACAAGATTTAATGTATGATCAATTTAAACTTACCCTTGAAGATGCACAATTTTTAGTTGGACCAAATATTAAATCAACAATGGAACAATTACATTCACAAGAAAGAATACCGAGGAATAAACTGGCAATGATGTTGGATAAATTTAATTTTCAATTTTTATTAGGAGTTTCCATTTTACCTGATGCTACCAATTTAGCTAGATTTAAGATTAGTGGACATGTTCCTGAAGTTAATGTGGCAATTAATGATTTCCAATATAAGACTGTTTTAGAAATACTCGAGAATGCAATTCCAAATAATGATATCGATGTGGTTGAAGAACTGCTGGGAGTATTTGATACATTTGCTAGAGATATGAGACGTGGTGATATTAGTATTGAAGAGGAATATGACGCGAAATCAATATCAAAGAAGAAAGTTATTACCGATGTAAATAGTCAACAAAGAATGATTGAGTTTGATTTTTCAGTTGGAGCAGTGCAGGCTTCACTTTCCAGATGTATTGATGGAGTGACTTTAGAGGCTGAACCTTTGGTGGATTTGATTGGTGATTCATTAACTTTACATTTCCATAGAACATTGAATGATATGCATGTTGACTTATATTTGCTGGATATTAATCTTGTTGATTATATTGAAAAATCAGGAATTCCGGAATTTCATAATTTAATATCTTCATTGGCTTCAATAGAGGGGAAATCAAAACATTTACTTGAAGTAAGTTATGATCGTATTCAAAGACTTGTTGAATCAAATGGGAAAGAAATTGAAGTTTTTGATCAAGATGTAAAAATGCAACTTGCAACTATGAAATTTATTGTATCTAGAAAATCTATTTTAAGTTTATTAAATTTCGTATTGAATACATTCACAGATCCAACTGCTGTTCCTCCAACAGAACAATTAAGTCAAACTTCTACAGATGAAGGAACTGGACCAGAAAAGATTAATGTTGATATTAATCTTGACAGTATTATTTTAGTTTTGAATGAGGATAGTGTGAAATTAGCTACGATTCAATTAAGTCTGGCTCACTTTGATGTTTTAGTTATACCTGAATTGATAGATGTCAAAGGGAAATTGGGAGCATTCACAGTCCTTGATGAAATTAATCAAGGGTCTCCACCAGATTCATTGTTAAGAAATTTGATTCATATGCAAGGGAATAATTTAGCTGAATTTTCATACACAATGTATGATCCATTGACTAATAAAAGACCCATATCTTCCATTATTGATATTAAGACGGGGGCGATGACTATTAATTTTGTGGAAAGTTCATTTAATCGTATTTTGGCATACTTGAATCAATTCCTTAAGATGAAAGCCATATATGATAGTGCTAGAGAAGCAGCTATTAACCAAGTAACTGAAATTCAGGATTTGAATACAATTAAGTTCAATTTACTTGTGGAAGCACCTACAATTGTTTTCCCATCATTTGTTAATGGTACCCAGAAATATGATAAGTTGGTGGCCGATTTAGGTGAATTATATGCACATAATGAGTTTGTAGATTTGGAAAATTGCATCAAGTTTGGAATCCGGAATATTAGTCTTATGTGTGAATTATATTTTGAGCAAGTTGAGCAAAGGTCACAAATTGTTGAAGGATTAGATATTGCATTTGATGTGAAATATTTAGCTGAATATATTGAAGGAACCCCATCATTTGATGTAGTTGGAAAAACCCCAGAATTGGATTTAAACTTGACAGAACTACAAACAACGATGTTGATACGCCTTTCTGAATCGTTATCTAGGGCTTTTACATTTGAAGACGATCGAAATTTTGCTGAAATTGAAGAAGAAGCCGCATTTGCTAATGAAGTTCTCAAGCACAATACTCAATTACTTCAAGGTACTGAACAACAAAATAATGAAATTGATTCATCAAAAAAGATCACTGAAACCACGATCCCAACTGATCATAAATTGTTACTGTTAACTTTTGAAATTCCTCGTTTTTCATTAATGATCTTTAATCGGACTTATGGGGTTGTTGATTTAGATCATACCAAATTATCTTCGTTTGCAGTTAATAAGGTCACGTTAGATTTGAACATGGATCATGATAATCAATTGGATGCCAACTTGAAAGTGAAATCGTTTGTAGTTGAAGATGTTCGAACAGATACTACCAGCAAATTTCCAATCCTTATACCTGCAGCAGAAGATGTGGAGAATCAATTTGTATTATTGGCAACAACGAGTGGTTCTAGTGATCGCAAGCATATGACATTGTTGTTGAATGTCGAGAAACCAAAAACAATTCTTGCCTTGGATTATTTATTTGAATTACAAGCATTTTTTAATAAGGCTGCCCCTCAAGAAACAGACCAAGCAGTCATACCTGAATATACAACACAAAAGAAGAGTTCCAAACATTCAAATAGACTGAGAAGAAAATCTGTTTCGTCGATGATAAGTCAAATTTCAACGTCTTCGGCTAGACCTTCGACTGAAATGGCGATTGGGTATTCTTTGAATATCATAGAACCATCGGTTATATTACTTGCAGATGATTCGAGAGAAGATACTGAAGCTGTTGTATTTAAGACTGAACAGATATTGATAACTAGCCAGAATATAATTTCATTGGCTGCCAATAATATTGGAATGTATTTAACCCAAATGAATAGTTTTGATAGCATGACCTATAGAATTATTGATGATTATTCGATATCATTTTCCTGTGATAATCGTGGTACTACAGCTAGCGAAATTGTTTCAAGTATTGAAGCATCTATTGATCCATTGATATTTAGAGTTTCCATTCGAGATATCCGGCTTGCATTGAATATTTTAAGTCGTGCCAATGAATTATACTCGAAAGCCCAGGGGATAATTATAGAGTCAGCTGAATCTAACCAAACTGATCAGAGTCTTTCTGAGCAGTTTAAGCGAAGATTATCCCAATATGCACCAAGTATCATATCTACGTTAAGTCAAGAAGAACAGTTCCAAAAGGAAATAGAGAATAATATAGTTTCACCTGCAAAGAAGGAGAAGATGAATATTACGTTTGGTGGGGTGAGGTTTGTTTTAATTGGTGATGTTTCTGAACTACCGGTACTTGATTTGAATGTGAAGCCATTTGAAGCACATGCTGTGAATTGGTCAACAAATCTTAGTGCCCAGGTACATATTGAACAATACGTTAATATATTTAATTATTCACGATCTTCGTGGGAGCCATTAGTTGAACCATGGCCAATTAGTGTTTATGTTTCGCAAACATCGCATCCAAAACCTAAAATGTTGGTGGAAATTGTATCTAAACAACTTGCTGAAATTACGGTGACTTCCAAGTCGGTGGTTTTATTATCACAGATTTCAAATTTGCTTCAAACGGACCAAAGCTTAAAGCCAAGAGGACAAGATAATCCATATGTTATTGTTAATGAAACAGGATACGATTTAGAAATTTGGGCTGAAGACCCTAATGTTGGGAGAAATAAGAAACTTCTTAAATCAAATGAAACCATCCCGTGGGCATTTGAAGATTGGAGAAAGATTCGTGAAAATTTGGATGCTGATGATGCTGGAAAATTGGGAATTTCGTTTATTGATTCATCTTATGACGATTTAAGAAATGTTTCTGCAACTAATGAAGGTGAGGATTTACATATATTATATCCTCCAATGAATGGAGTTCATAATCGATTATCTGTGGAAATTGTATTACGGGAAGATAATATCAAAGTCATTAGACTTAAATCAACTGTTGTTGTGGAAAATGATGCCGATGTACCAATTGTGATTGAAACAGTTTATGGGGATCTGAAGAAGGCGGAAATTATTATTGAATCCAAGCAATGTCACGCATTGCCAATTGACCTGGTCTATGATGGAAGGGTTAAAGTTCGTCCTCATATTCACACACAGTATGGTTGGTCAGACGAATCACTATATTGGAAGGATCTTTTACAAGGAGGTATTGCATTAAGATGTCGTGCACAATCAAGCAATGATTCGTCTGTATATTGTTTTCAAACGGAAGCTGTGTTTAACAAGGATGAATTATTAGGAAGAGTATATCCACATATGCATTTGGTCATTTCAAGTCCATTAGAAATAGAGAATTTATTACCTTATGACATTGATTACAGATTGTATGATAAGAATTCGAAACGTGATTGGATAGGACAGATTAAGAAGGGAGTTAAGAGTTATGTACATGTTGTGAGTTTAGAAAGTTTATTATTATTGAGTGTTGTTCCCAGAGATAGTGGCTATGAAAGATCAGAATTTGCAATTATTAATCGTCCACATCTGAGTGAATTTAAAAGAGAGAATACTATTACATTAAGAGATAAACAGAATAATATTTTGAAGTTACGAATTTACTATCCGAGAAAGAAGCATGACAGTTCAAGTTTGAAGATTGTTATTTATGCACCATATGTTATTGTCAATAAATCCAAGTTGAATTTGGTAGTTAATGAAAGTGGAAGCAATAATAGAGTACTCCTTCCCGGAAAGTCGCCGTCTAGTGCACACCCACCAGTTATGTTTTCATTCGATAGATTTGGTGATAGAAAGTCAAGAGCAAAGGTTAGAGCTGAAGATTCAGCGTGGTCTCATCAGATGAGTTTTGATGCAATTGGACAATCAAGTGAAGTAACGTTGAAGATGATAGGTAAACAAGTTGAGGATAACTTGGGTGTCACCATACTGGAAGGAGAAGGGAAGTATAATTTAACCAAAGTTGTTACAATTGGGCCTCGGTACGTTTTGTTGAATAAGCTCGAAGAGGAATTATCGATTGTTGAAATGGGTTCCACAAAGCAAATCAACTTACGTCCAGGAGAATTAATGCCTTATTATAATTTACGTTCTGCTGGAAATAGAAGTATTCTAGTCAAGTTTGTTCATGGTTCAAAAACTTATTCCCCTGCTTTTGGTATTGATGAAGTTGGACAATTGTTTGTTAAAGTATTCAAAGCTAATGTTGGACAAGTGTTGGTGAAAGTGAATATATTATTAGAAAATGGAACTATATTCATCAGTTTTGAAAATGGAAATGATGAATGGCCATTTTCAATTAGAAATTTTACGGATGAAGAGTTTTACATTTATCAAAATGATCCTAATATAAATGGTAATGGAGAACGAGTTAGGCATGATAATATTTTCAAACCAATTTACTACAAGGTTCCACCAAAGAGTGTTATGCCATATGCATATGATTATCCAAATGCTATAATTAAAGAACTTATCGTGAGATCCCACGGAAGAGAACGTGCTGTCAATTTAGCCGAAATTGGAAATTTGAAACCTTTCCGATTGCCACCAACTGATGATGCCCAACAAGTTATTGTCGACCTTAATGTTGTTGCTGATGGACCAACACAATCGTTAATTATTACAAAATATGAACCGGCCACTAGTCTTTATAAATTACAAACAGGTGTTTCATCTTCATCTGCAAATATTTCTACTTCTTCAGATGGTCATTTTAAAGCGACAGAAGCAGAAGAGAATTATCATACAAAGATTATTGCCAAGTTTGAAGGGTTTGGAATTTCATTGATAACTGAGAAGAACCAAGAGTTGTGTTATGCCACTTTGAAAGGATTAGAATTGAGATATAATGAATCAGATACTTATCAAACTATTAGTGCTAAATTGAAATGGATTCAAATTGATAATCAATTATATGGAGGTATATTCCCAATTATATTATATCCAAGTGTTATTCCAAAAGCTGGAAATGAATTAAGTAATCATCCTGCATTTTCTGCGTCTGCATGTAGAGTAAAAGGTGATTCTCATGGAGTTATGTTTATCAAATATGCCACAATTTTACTTCAAGAAATGACATTTGAAATTGATGAAGACTTTTTGTTTGCGTTATTAGAATTTTCCAAATTCCCAGGAGCAACATGGAACAAGCAACATATTGATAGATTATGTGAAGAAACGACAATTATTGCTGAACCGGAAAGGCTTGCTGAAAGCAATGATGTTTATTTTGAAGCGTTACATTTACAACCAATTCAAGCCAATATATCATTTGTTCGAACTGAAAGAGTGAATGCTGAAGATAAAGGATCATCTCTGAATACATTGATGTTTTTCTTCAATGTGCTAACTATGGCAATTGGAAATATTAATGATGCTCCAATTAAATTGAATGCATTATTTATTGAGAATATTAGAGTTCCTATGCCAATCTTGATGGATTCTATTCAAATACATTATAGTCAAGCATTCTTTTATCAATTACATAATATTCTAGGATCGGCGGACTTTTTAGGAAATCCAGTTGGATTATTTAGTCAACTTTCTTCAGGGGTTCTTGATATATTTTATGAACCTTATCAAGGGTTTGTATTGAATGATAGTCCTCATGAATTAGGTATTGGTATTGCAAAAGGTGGATTAAGTTTTTTAAAGAAATCAATATTTGGATTTTCCGATTCATTTTCAAAAGTTACGGGTTCAATAGCAAAAGGGTTAACAGTAGCTACTATGGATCAAAGATTTCAAGAAAGAAGAAGATTAAATACCAAGAGAAATAGACCTAAACATGCATTATATGGAATAGCATCAGGTGCAAATTCATTTATAGAATCAATTGCTTCTGGAGTTACTGGAGTAGCTACTGCTCCAATTGAAGGTGCAAATGAAGAAGGTGCAGTTGGATTTTTTAAAGGATTAGGTAAGGGAGTAATTGGATTACCTACTAAGGCAGCAATTGGAATATTTGATTTAGCTTCAAATGTAAGTGAAGGAATTAGAAATACAACTACTGTATTTGATAATGCTGAATTGGATAAAGTTAGATTACCAAGATTTGTTCCACCTAATTCATCAATTAAACCATATAGTGAACGAGAAGCCAAAGGTCAATATTGGATGCATAATATTGATGGAGGGATATTTTATAATGAGGTTTATGTTGTTCATTTAGTTTTACCAGGCGATGAAATGGCGGTATTGGTTACTTATAAGAAGATTATATTATTTGATATTGGAGAAATGAAACGGAAATGGATGATTTCATTTGAACAGATTAAATCTATAAGTGTTGAAGCTACTGGATTATTGATTGAATTAAAGACGAGAAGAGGTCCATTTATTCCTATTCCTGATAAGGCCAATAGAAACTTCTTGTATTCAAAGATTGCCATTGCTGTTCAAGAGTTTAATAAGCATTGTCGTATAGTACTTTAGATTTTGATAACTGTTCTATATAATGTGTACATTAATTGTTAGTTGATATTTACAAGAGGGAATGGGTTCTTTATGAAGTTGGTATTGGTTGTTGTTGTTCAAAGTGTTTTGGCATATGATCACCTACTTTCTTTGAATAAGATCCTATAAACAGTTCTGGACTTTCTTCTTGTAAACCTTGCATCTTTATTCTTCCAGCTGATATATATCCATCAATAGTTTTAATGATTAATCCTTGTTTACCCAATGTAAAATCACCTGGTTGTTGTTCTAATAATTGGTTGGTGATTTGTTCTTGGTTAAGTTCTTTTATATCAGAAAGAATTACACGATGTTTCCCAACAACATGTTTCTTCTTCCTCCGGTTAATTATATCGACATTAATGAATGTGAATAAAGGACCAAGGGCATCATATAATCTCTTGATTTGTCTAGTCAGTAATTGGTTCCAAACTATTTGACTTTTTGAACTGGGGATCTTTTGAGCCAATGAGAACTCCACACTATTGTTCTGTGGTGGTGGTGATAGATATAATCCTTGTTCAATAACTTTAGATATCAATTCTCCACCAATCTCACCCAATTTAGATCTTAAACTTATGAAATTGTCTTCTTCTAAGATGGTTACACCATCATGTTGTAACACCACATCGCCATGGTCAAATTTCGTAGGATGTAATGTCTGAACAGTACATCCAGTCACTTTATCATCATTCATCAATGCATATTGAATAGGAGAACTACCTGAATATTTAGGCAATACCGAAGGGTGAACATTCAATCCACCATATTTGCATTTCCGTATAAACTCACCTGGGATTAACTTACCGTATGAAACGGCAATTATCAATGAGAAATCATGATTGGTGGAAATATCCAATATTTCCTGCTTGGTGTCGGCTCTGAGGACGGGGATGTTATTGGTAAGGGCAAAGGTTGCTATTGGGAGGTCTTGGGTGGATTTATTGCCCCTGCCGTGGGGTTTTATACTGCGGGTTATGACGTGGATGGAGGATATTGGGTTGGAGGTGGAGTTGTTGTTGAGGGAGTGGAGTTTTTGGAGACTGGCGACTGAGAAGGGGTCACTGCCGAAGAAGGCTATTTTTAGCAGTGGTTCATTTGTGGTGGTGGTGGTTGTGGTGGTGGTAGTCGTTGACTGAAGTCTGATGAATGGGGGGAGGAAGAGGAATGGACTCTTAGATCGGAGTATTCTGGGTAGAACTGTGGTGGTGGTAATCAACATCGTCTACTCTTCTTCTTCTTCTTCCTCTTCTTCTTCTTCTCTTGATGGAGTGTGTGTTGTGTGTGGATGATGAGGTTTGAAATTTTTCACTTTTTATAAAAATTACGCGCTGAACTTCAACACTCACTCATTAAGGAACACCACCACCATTGGGAAGAGGTATAGAGAGACAAGTAATAATGCTGAGTGGTACTACTACTACAGACAATCCACATTCATTAATCAACCAATTGGCCCAACTTCTAAACGTAACCAATCTAGATCAAACCACTCTTCAATTATGTATACGCCTATTGGATGAAGGTAACATTCCACCTAAATTGTTAGCACAACAGATCCATAACATCATGAAAGAGAGAGTTTAAGCTATCTACTATTACATGGTGTGTGTGTATATGACTATAAATAATACATAGGGAAGAAAGGATCTATGAAAATCCACCCTTTTTCTTCCGTTTCTTTTTAAGCTGTGACGAAGAAGGAGGACGTGATTGTGATTGTGATTGTGATTGGGATTGGGAATAGAATTGTGATGATTTGGGTGGTTGACTTCTTGGTTGTTGTTGTGAGGATTGACTAATGCTATTCTTCTGGGATGCAAAAGTGTCACCATATTGAGAATTACGAGGATTGAATCTGGTGGGTTTTGGTTGACTAAGATATCTATGCAGTTGCAGTTGCAGTGGTTGTTGTTGAGTTCCTCGTTGTGATGCTCCAAGTGTTGGAATAGAAAACGTATTATTGTCTTCATATACTGTATCCTGAGTCTCTTGTTGAGTAGAAGAGATGGGAACCACTGGATTATCCCAATCTTCCAACACTGATTGAACAAATTTGGGTGCTTTCTTCAAAGATTCTTCATATTGGGTTTGGATATTCATGGAGGCCCTTTGTGATTGGAATTTGATTAAGGAAATACCCAAGATTGTTGTCATTGCTTTCTTTGAATATCTACTATTTATACTTTTCAATCGATCATTATGATAATATATGTCCTGTATAAGTTCAGCAATATCATTTATATGTGTTTTGGTGGTTGGATCCTTGATGAACGGATTTCTGGTCATGATTGAATTATTTATCAAACTGACCAATTTCAATTCATCTTGTGGTAAAGTTTCTTCAAATTGGGCAATCATATCATCCAATTCTAATAAATCAGTAATTGTCAATGGAACTCGGTTATACAATTCATATAATGAGAAATTAGATCCCGTTTTCATATCAAGATTCAATGATTGTAAGGATGAGTCTAATCCATTGGCATATCGAAGTATATCCTCCATACTCTGAGATTCACTAGGGATATCACTCGTGAACTGCCTGGTGAGCTGACTTGTAATTCCCTTGATAAATTTCTTAGTCAACCCTTTCGTCACCTGTCTCCCACTACTCTCCTTATCCAATCCATCCACATCAATCCCAACCTCTTCCTCCTCTCCCTCCACCATCTCCATCTCAACCAACCCCAGTTGTGAAGTAATACCATCAGTACCACCACCCATAACTAATCCCCTCACACAAACACTCAAACTCATAGACAACTCCACCAAAGCAAACCTCTTTTCATAATAATCATCACCATCATCATCGGTCTGGACTAAACATACTTGTCTCAAATCGCTGAATGAACTTCCTTTGGTCATGAAATAGGGGTCAAGTAAAGAAATGGGTTTTCCGGTGGTGGTTGTGCCGAAGGTGTAGATCATTATTAACGGGGTGATTTGGGAATAGATCATGCATAGTATTGTAGTATTTTCTTTATTCTTTCCATCCGCAGCAGTTTCACTTATACCACTCCCGACAGTGGTGGCAGTGGCAGTATTGGAAGTAGACGTGGTGGTGCTGGTGGTAATTGAAAGTTTCAAAGAAGGATCCTGATCGTTCAAATAATGTTTCCAAGATAATTGTCTCCTAAACCCCCCTTCCACATCAAACCAGATTAATTCCTTCGAGGTGAGAAGAAAGGCTGAGTGTTGGTGTGGGACAAGTTTAAAATCACGAATTTTTGACCAGGTGTTGGATGTTACTATTGTTTGTTTCTTAATTTCTTGACTAGTGTTCTCTATTTCTGTTGGCTCTGTTTCTGTTGGTTCTGTTTCTGTTGGTTCTGTTTCTGTTCCTGGTGGTGTTGATTGTAGTGGTGCAGGAGGAGGTGGTGGGGGAAGTGTATATCGAACGATATTCGATCGACTTAGGATCAAAACCTCCAAATCAAATCCCACCCAACTAATCCGTCTCCAATTCGAAATATCCCCCACCTCATCCCTCATCTCCTCTCCTTCTATTCCCGTAATCACCTTCTTAACACCCCCAAGTGTCTTATGTATATTCCATATCCCGAAATTCCCTCTTACATCCACCACCCCAACTTGTCTCTGGCAGTATGGATTGAATTTCACATCTGCAAAAGCATGGTTATGGAGTTCGGAGGGGGATATTTCAGCTATGATACGTATAACTAATTGATCTTGTAGTGTGATTTGAAGAATGTAGATTCTGGCGGTGGTTCTAATTATGATGATCGTGATTGGTGGAGCCTCTTCCCCTTCTGATATTGCGGTGGTGGTTTCGATCTGACGAATTGGGTCAGAGAAATTGATTTGTCTTTTCTTGGAAGACATGATATTCCCATCCATACCCAATCTGTGCTTATTGTACGTACAGATGTTTAATACAGTCATGGATTCCCCACTGACATAAACCATCCCCGGCACAATATTTCTGTTGGTGGTTTTATGCTTCTTCCTTCGCTTCGGTTTGACAGCTAGGTCGAAGAATACGAGTAGGTTTCCATAATTGGGTTCATAGGCGATGTTTGAAGTTAGGGTGTTTGATTCAATTAAGAATGATGACACTAGGTCTGAAGGAATGTATCCACCTCCATTATCCTCCACCCTTCTTCTCTTCTTATTCTCCCCATCCCCTCTCCCAACACCTCCATCACCATTAGAAGTTAAACCTGTGGTGGAAGAGGATAGTCGGGGCAGTTTTAGTCGATTATAAATATTTGAATTATTAGTGAAATTAGAAGTCAGCAGTGGGATTATCTGACATATCGATTCCAGAAGCGGTCGGAGTCGTGTGGTTTCGTCTTGTAGTTTGGCGAAATGATAGGTTGGTTCCAATCGTATCGATGAATCACCATCATCATCTTGGTTGTTGGTGGTGGTGGTGGTGGATTGGTTGATTGAGATGGTTGGGTTTCCTGATACGCCGTAGCTTAGTCTTACTCCTAGGCCTTTCTTATGTGGCCACATGATGACTGGCTTCTATTGTTCTATGGGTTGGTTGGTTGTTGGTCTTGGTCTTGGCCCTTGCGATGACTTTGAAGAAAGGGAAGAAGGTAGCGCTGTTTTTTTTTAATGGGCGGCTAATTTTTCTATGAACAACCACCAACTCAACCACCACAGCCATTGGAAGGAAGAGAGTTAGTATTACACCCAGGAGGAAAGATGCGGACAAAGAACTTCTTATCGTCATGGTGGTGTGGTGTTATCACCCTATCACTCCTCCTCTTAGCCAGTCTTGTTCGCAGTGAAGGAGGAATCCAATTCAACCTCGAACACGAACACGAACACCTCCCACAAGAAGAAGAGGACACGCTATCCACAAAATACACCAAACTATCCAACGATTCCCTTCTCTGGGCACCGTACAGATCAGCCCTATACTTCGGCATAAGACCCCGATTCCCACGGTCATTACTCTCTGGCCTAATGTGGTTCACTATGGACGAAACCTATAGTGGCATAGGCAAAATTAGACATTTTTATGAACAGGGTGATAAGATGTCTAGAGCAAATTGGGTGAATTATGATCCTAGGATTGGTGGGAGACAGATCATTGATGATGATGAGTGTCATATTAGGATAACTATTGATTTTATCAAGAGTTCCGATGGGTATTCTTGGGGGGTGAAGGTGAAAGCTGATCCTTATGTTGGTTATGAGGATGTTAAGACTTCGTTTATTTGGTATTCTGGTTTGGAAGGTGAACAATCCACCAAGGGAGGACAAGCTACTAGTGAGAATGAAAGGAGTGGATATTTGAACCTTCAGAATAAGAGAAACGTCTTGGGATATGATGAAGAAGAAGATATAACATTATTTGGAATTTCTGAAGAATTGGGCACGTTTGAACTCAAGATCAACGATGGACCATCCACAAACATCCACCCCAAAGGCAACCAATCAATTCATGTCGAACTAAACCCCCAAAAAACCCATCATTATAGTCTAACCGTGCCAGATGATCACGTCTGGAAAGCAAAAGATATCTTCATAACCATGCTCCAAGAATCAGTCCAAAACCTAATCGAACAATTCGGATCCATAAACCACATCCCTCCGGAAAACTTATTCATCCTAAGAGATCTAAATGATTTCCAAGGTAATCTTCACTTCATCCAAAAGATCTATCAAGGAAATTGTGAATTCGATATCACTTATTCAAATTCCCACACTCCAATGACTGAACTCATAACCTTCTCAAACGTATATCAAAAAACCCAAGCTGCGCTTCAAAAACTTACCGAAAACTTCAATATCCATTTCCGACTCTCTCCACCATTCTCCCAATCCCATAAACATCATCAATTCGGTCAAGAAATCTTATCAGGTCTACTTGGAGGCCTATCCTACTTCCACGGCGATCATCTAGTCGACCGCACCACCAACCATGATGAATCCACCTTCGAATCCTCCCACTCCTCCCTAAAAGGCCACCTAGAGGGTCCCTTTGAATTATTCACCCTTGTCCCATCCCGTCCATTCTTCCCTAGGGGATTCTTATGGGATGAAGGATTCCACTTACTCCCCCTCCTATCCTACGATTCCGATCTCGCACTCGAGATCATAAAATCATGGATTAGTTTAATTGATGAAACCGGTTGGATTGCCCGTGAACAGATATTGGGTCCAGAACTGAGATCACGCGTCCCGGTGGAATTTCAAGTCCAGTCTCCGGAGATTGTAAATCCGCCAACTTTGACACTTGCACTCACTTATTTATTAGAACATATCCACAACAACTTCGAAGCAGAAGGGGTGGAGGAACCAATAGAGGTAGATTCAGGATTGTCGAGAGATACACTAGGTCGATTCGTCATGCGTCATCCACAAGTCTTGACCGAATACGTCCGAGAAGTCTTCCCCAAACTCCAAGCCCATTTCGACATGTTTCGCCGCACACAACGGGGATATCTCGAGGAATTCGACCGAGGGGATGGGGAAAATACCGAAGCTTATAGATGGAGAGGAAGGACCGTTCTGCATTGTCTAGCGTCCGGTCTTGACGATTATCCGCGTGCCCAACCTCCTGACATCGCGGAGTTGAATGTGGATTTATTATCGTGGATCGGAATCATGGCGAGATCAATGGGACTCATGGCGGAAATCCTAAACCAACCGGATGATATTTTGAAATATAGAAATATCGAGAGTGATATCGTCCAGAATATAGAGAGATTACATTGGTCAGATGAACATAAGACATATTGTGACGTGTCTGTGGATGAAGATGAACAGGACGTTCACGTCTGTCATTCGGGATATATCTCCCTCTTCCCCTTCTTGACAAAATTAATCCCAACAAATGACACCACCAAACTCCACCATATCATCACCTTAATATCTGATCCGGAAGAATTATGGACTCCGTACGGGATAAGATCCTTATCCAAGAAAGATGAGAATTATAGGACTTTGGAGAATTATTGGCGGTCGCCAATTTGGATAAATATGAATTATTTGATTTTGGAATCTATCCAACATTATTATGGTCTGAGTTCTACATATATGACACCAGAGTTGAAACAAGTGTTTGAGAAAACTTATCATGATTTAAGAATTAATTTGGTCAATAATATTGTTGAACAATGGGAAAAGACTGGATTTGTATGGGAACAATATGATGATGAAACAGGTAAGGCCAAGGGTGCAAAGAATTTCTTGGGTTGGACTTCCAGTGTGTTGTTGATGATGAAAATGCCTGAAGACTTATAGATTTTATAGAATAAATTATTCATTTGTTCTCTACATATTATTAATATCTACATAAATCGACTTACATATTATGCGACGATACAGTCCTAACGTTTCTGTTACTTAGAAGGATCAGCTTCAAATCTTAAATCCCAACCAATCTGTTCTCCCAACACAGGCAAAACTTCAGCCACCGATTGAACATCCTTATCACCCCTACCACTAACATTAATGATAATACTTTGATCCTTGGTCATGGTCTTTGCCAACTCAACCCCACCATAAATAGCATGTGAAGATTCCAAAGCAGGAATAATCCCTTCAAGTTGAGACAACAATTTAAACCCTTGTAACGCTTGTGCATCCGTTGCAGCAATAAAATCGGCTCTGCCAGTAGATTTCCAATATGCCAATTCAGGTCCAACACCAGGATAATCTAACCCAGCCGAAACGGAATGAGTATCGAAAACTTGTCCATCCGCATTCTGTAACACATAAGTCTTAACCCCGTGGAATACACCAGGAATACCAGCGGTTAAAGTAGCTGAATGACGTGCGGTATGTAAACCATCACCACCAGCTTCAACACCTAACATCTTAACTTCAGTATCATGTTCAAATGGGGAAAAGAGACCAGTTGAATTAGATCCACCACCAACACAGGCAACAATTGCATTTGGGAGTTTTCCATCATTCAATTCCATAAATTGTTTCTTGGCTTCTTGTCCAATAACACTTTGGAAAGTTCTAACCAAGACAGGATATGGATGTGGTCCAATAGCTGACCCAACTACATAATGAGTAGATTGTAAATTTGAAACCCAATATCTAAAAGCTTCACTAGTTGCATCTCTTAAAGTTTGAGTACCATTCTTGACAGCAACAACTTTTGCACCCAAAATTCTCATTCTAAAAACATTAAGAGCTTGACGTCTAACATCTTCTGCTCCCATAAATACGGTACATTCTAATCCAAATTTAGCACATGCAGTAGCGGTAGCAACCCCATGTTGACCAGCACCGGTTTCAGCAATGATTTTGTTCTTACCTAATCTCTTGGCAATAAGAACTTGGGCTAAGGCGTTATTAATCTTATGGGAACCAGTATGGTTTAAATCTTCTCTCTTTAACCAGATTTGAGCACCTCCAGCGTATTCAGTTAAACGTTCGGCCTTGTGTAAAGAGGATGGACGACCGATATATGAGTATAAACCTCTGAATTCTTTCCAGAATTCTGGATCAGCAACAGCATCTTCAAAACCTTTTTCTAATTCTGCTAAACAAGCATGTAAAGCTTCTGGAACATATTGACCACCAAAATCACCAAATCTTGGATTATATTTATGAGTTTCTTCAAGAAGTGGTTTCGTATTTTTAGATAAATTAGAATCACTTCTTGCAAATTCAGTTGGGGCATTAACTTTAAAATCTTCACCTAAAACTGATCTAACATAATTATAAGCAGTTGCACCTCTTGTACCAGGTTGGGAATCACCAACCAAAGTAACAATCTTGGATCCAATAACTACCCCATCGGCAGCTTCACCAACTTCTAAAAATTGTTCACGGTTAGATACCCCAAATCCAACAGCAAGAGGGATGTCTTCCCCAGCATATTTTCTAACACGAGCGCATAATTCATCAATACCAGAAGAAACAGAAGTTGAAGCACCAGTAGTACCCATCTTAGAAACGACATAAATAAAGGAATCGGCAATTTCACCCAAAACCTTCAACCTTTCATTAGTAGTAGCTGGAGCAACTAAAGGAACATACGAAACACCATTAGTAGCACAAGTAGTTCTGAACTTAATAGCATCTTCAGGTGGTAAATCAACCACAATGAACCCATTAGCACCTGCTTCAGCAGCATCATGAATCAATTTCTCTTCTCCATATTTTAAGATAGGATTATAATAACCCATCAAGATGATAGGAATGGTGACACCATGTTGTCTAGCATCTTTAACCATTTGTAAACATTTTGGAACAGTGACACCATTATTTAAGGCAACGGTGTTGGCAGCTTGAATAGTTGGACCATCAGCAATAGGATCAGAGAAGGGCACACCTAATTCGATGATATCCACCCCAGCATCTTGCATTCCTTTCAAGATTGGGATTGTATCTTCGACAGATGGGAAACCGGCAGTCATGAAATTGACCAAGGCATTTCTACCTTCTTGTTTACATTTGTTAAATGTTTCTCTTAACTGTTCAGACATACTTTCTTTCTTTATTACTTTATTGGCTGATAGATTGATTAGCTAGTATAGGGTCAATAGAGTGGTGGTGGTAGTAGTGGTGGTTGGTTGGTTGGTTGGTTGGTGGGTTATTGCTTGTTATTTATAATTTTTGCAACAGACAGACAATTTTTAGTGAACGCATGAAAATTTTATTAATCAGACACAAAAAGAAATAAAAATGAGTCAGTTCAGGGTAACCCCCAAGAAAATTAATTAACTAAGCTTGGCTATTAATAATTCCACCACCCACCCACCCACTATGAACTGATAATACATGGAGTTGATGATGTGGGGCATACCTATTTGGCCTATACGAATAAAATAGCACAAAACTACATAAATTGCTTCCTACTATCACATATAATATGAACATCAAAATGCTTACTCTAAAATTCACTATACAACTCTTCAACACGATACACCACCACACTTTCTCGTAAAAGTCACGTGCACTAACCCATGATCCCCCACTTCTGTTGTTCTTCTATATCACAATTGGTTGATT
Organism: Hemisphaericaspora xylofermentans; assembly: GCA_002105455.1. NCBI lineage: Eukaryota > Fungi > Ascomycota > Pichiomycetes > Serinales > Debaryomycetaceae > Hemisphaericaspora > Hemisphaericaspora xylofermentans. Next base: position 6,650 of record NDXA01000019.1, on the reverse strand, counting down.
AGAACTATTTCCCAAATTTTTAGCATTCCCAGTCTTCTTAACCGAATTAACCCTCTTCTTCCCACCTGTCCCATTACTCACCACCACCGCAGAACCATTCGTTCCATTGGCCATAACCTGCTGCGAATTCATTGCTCCTGCTGCTCCATTCAGTATGACAGGTGGTGTACTCTTATTCCCCAACGTCGGGGTATTATTCCCAGTACTATTATTCCCCGACCTCAACCCTTGTGGAGGAGGAGGCGCTTCCGCATCATGACCCAACCTAATCTGAGCTAGGTTAATAAGCGGCAATAGACGATTATACAGCTCACAATAATCTCGAATACTCGCCTGAACGACTTTCAATCTCCCCATCACGACGCGATAATATTCTTGTTGGGATGTAGATGGGGGATTGATGGTGGCTAGGGCTTTAAGGAAGAGGGACATGTCGTTTTTGAGGATGTTGATTTCGGCTTTGAGTCGTTCGAGTTCGGTGTAGATTGTTTCAGGGGGGATTTTACCCAGGGTTATGTCGTCGATTTTTATGGTGGTGAAGGAGGGGTCTGAGAAGGGAAGAAGGTGGTTTGGGTTTGGTAGTTGGTCTCTCTCTGTGTTCATGATGTTTTCGTTTACTATTGGTGATGATGTCTTATGGGTTTGGTTGAATCGTTAAAAATGAAAACGTGAATTTAATTTATTTCTGTTGTATTTTTTTATTTTAAGAGGGGAATGAATTTTTTCCTCTATATTCCCTACACCCTAACTATATTACATCACAAGTCTATATATATCAGATCTATATGCTACCTCCTCCTATTCCTCTCTCTAATAATAACAGTCTCCCCATCATCACTCACCTTCCACCCTCCACCCCACCCCATCCTCCTCACATCCTCCAACCCAACCCCCCGGGGCAACAACCCACCACCACCATCCAACCAAGCTCGACTCACACTAAAATATGCCCCCTCCAACGACACCACTACCCTCCCTATCATCGTCCGGAGTCCCAATGTCATAATCGCATTCACACAATTATCAGCCCCCATTGTCTCATACAACCTGAACCACGTGACGTAATCCGAGGCAATCCAGGCGTTCATAACTTGTAGAAGGATAGGTTTGTGAGGGTGGACGTATTTGAAATATAATCTGACTGCGGTCGATATGTTTTGGGTTTTGTGGATATGATGGAGGATTAAGAGGGTTATAATTTCTTCGAGTTCGGACACTGTCAAATACTCCTCTATTCCCTTGTTTTGGTCCCAATGATCTTTTTGCTCTTGGTCTTCCTCCTCCTGGTCGTCGTTGCAGGTCCTGGAAGCGGTCAATTCCAGTAATTTCATCCATTTACTCACCTTTCCTTCTTTCACCTTCTGCGTAAATAGTCTCATCTCGGCCATTTCAACAATATCAGCCCTCGCAGCCTCATACACGTCGACTAAAGAACTAATGGCGGGGATATATGTCTTATAATCCCCAATCATGGCGCCGACTCGGACACTAAAAAGAAGGATTTCTTTATGTAATTCCAGATGCAGTAGAAGATGCAGCAGCAGATTGTCAGCGGTGTATGATATGAATGATTCTCGGAGTTTTCGGAGTGAGCTTAGGATTTGGTCGATTGAGATGTTGTTGTTGTTGGTGGTGGTGGTGGTGATGGTTTCTTCTTCTTTCTGATTGTGTTCCTTTTTTTGCTTATTGTCTTTATCCAGTCTCAGCACTGCCCAGGATGGGATAGCCTGTCCTTTTATTCTCCCTAGTTTTTTATCCTCCTCCGAGGCATGTAACCTAAGTTCATCCCTCAATTTCTGACTCAGGTTCTGATCACTACTACAATACTTCACGAATTCCCCCACTATCCAATCAAAAAATTCCTGTTGAGCAATTGGATTATTCCGTAAATTATTCACCGCAGTATCATCTCCTCGACTTATATATCCCATATTTACAAATTTGTTAGATGTGGTAGTTGAGGAGTGTGTTGAGGTGGTGGAAAATCGTGATTGTCTTTTGTTTAACTTTTCTTGTTCTTCTGAAGATATCAGTAGTTGTTTCCTGTCTTGGTCTTGACTATTTCGTTGTTGTTGTTGTTGTTGTTTGTGTCGGTTGTGGTAGTTGGAACTGGGGGTGAAGGAGCGTGGTGGTTGTATCTTTTTCTGATTTGTTGCTTGTTCTTCGGAAGAGATCAGTCCTTGTTGCTTCTCTTGACTATTTCGTTTTTGTAGTTGTCGTTGATGTGGGGGGACATAACTCTTGCCCGAACTCTTGTTTGAAGAACTCTTACTACTTGATTCACTACCGTCTTTAACCTTATTGTTCTTATTATTCCAATTATTCTTATTGAACCAAGTAGCAATCGTTGGTTTTGTTGGAGGTTCAGTAGTTGTTGTTGTGTTTGCAGGGGTTTGTTTATCGGGTGGAGTAACAGGAAGTACCATCTCATCATCATCTCCTTCTTCTTCTTCTTCTTCTTCGTTCTCTTTTACTTCTTCCTCTTCTTGATCATTGATTGGAAGTGGTGATGATTGGGGTCGAATTGGAGTAATACTACTGATTGTAAAATCTGGAGGAAGGGGAGGATGGGTCTTTTTATTCTTACGAAAGGGTTGAGTTCTTATGAACATCTTTCTTGGAGGATTAACTGATTGATTCATTTCATTTGATTGATTGATTGATTGATTAATTATTGGTTAATGGTCAATTGGTTAATGGTGGTTGTAAAAAAGGTTTAAATAAATTGATGAATTGGGTAATAAGTAAATTAAAATTAACCGCCCAATAAATTAATTACTACAAAGAGATAGAGACTTAGATTAAATGATAGATAGAAGGATAAATGTCAATTAGGTATATATATATATAATGAGATATATAGTTGTAGTACTATACAGAACATGGAGAATAGAAGACAAGAGAAGAGAAGAGTAAGGATTATTTAGCAGCTAATAATTGAGTGAATTCTTGAATATCAATTTCACCATCATTATTAGTATCAGCTTCTTTAATCATTTGATCAACATCAGCATCACTTAACTTTTCACCAATACTTGTTAATACATGTCTTAATTCAGCAGCACTAATTTTACCATCACCATTTCTATCAAACACTTTAAAAGCTTCAGCAATTTCAGCTTCACTGTCAGTATCTTTCATTTTTCTTGCCATCATTGTTAAGAATTCAGGAAAATCAATTGAACCATCAGAATTGACATCAACTTCATTTATCATATCAGTTAATTCTGATTCACTTGGATTTTGACCTAATGATCTCATAACAGTACCTAATTCTTTAGTGGTGATTTTTCCATCACTATCTTTATCAAATAATGAAAAAGCTTCTTTAAATTCAGCAATTTGTTGTTCTGATAATTTTTCAGCCTAAAACAATGTTAGTATTTACTGGTGGGTGGTTGGTTGATGAGATATATATATACGTGTTTCATATTATATGCGTAGTGAACTTAATAAAATAGGTAAGAATAATTGGGTGAGTTCATAATAATATATCACAGTATTATATATCTCATATATACATACCATTGTTGATGTTGTTGTTGATGGTTTAATCAATTAAGTGTAGAGTTATAAGAAGAAGTGATCAGAGTAATTGGAATTTTCGTAATTAATTAATTAATGAGTGAATGATTGATTGATTGATTGATTAAGTGTAAAGTGTAAAAATAGAAAATCATTTTTTTTTTTAATAATTACTTAATTACTTAATTACTTAATTACTTACTTACTTAATTACTTACTTAATTACTTACTTACTTACTTACTTACTATGAGTAAAGTGAACTGAGTGAAGTGAATTGAATTGATTGCTAATTGAAACAGTATAGAGAATGTCGCATGTGTTGTATTTGATTTTGACATTATGAAAAATGTCTTACTATGGAATGTCTCCTTCTCTTTTTGAGTTTAATTACACGACTAACATTAATTAATTTTTACAACCAATGACATCATCATTTACTAACAGTCTCTTTAGTTTTACAACCATCAACTTGCCTTCATTGGTAGAGCTTCAACAGTCATACTCCTTCCTATATGAATGATGAAATAGAAGAAGAAGAGAACAATCACAACAACAACACAAGTAGTTATCTTCAATTCCTTCAATCATTGGATAATGATCAATTGTTATCGTACATATCAAATATATCTCAACAACAATCACTTACCACCCAAGAACAACAACCACCAAGACAACCTTCATTTCAAGATATATCTACTCCTATAAACAACAACAAAAGATTAAAGACAATTAGTTTTAATGGTAGTACTATTTCTGATGATCCATTTGATGATGGTTTAGATGATTTATTAATAAAAGTAAACGCGTCTGGTATCATTCATAATCCTACCAATCAACAAGAAAGAGACAATTCCCAAAATACAATTCATAATGATGCTGATGATAATGATGATGCTAATAATGAAGAAACTATTGGTAAATTACATGAATTTGGTGATTATGGTACTTATTTCCATTCAAAACTTCTAAAACAACAAAAACAAGATCAAGATTATCTTGAATGGGAACATAATCGACGTAAGATTCAAAATCTACCGACTAATATAACACCCATATTCCAAAATTGTATAATATTCGTAAATGGACATACAACACCTTCAATAAATGAAATTCATAGATTAGTTGTCTTACATGGTGGGAAATTTTTAAGTTATTTATATAATAAATCAGCAGCTACACATATTGTATGTGATCGATTAACCCCTAGAAAAAGTATTGAATATAAGAATTGTCGTGTTGTTAAGGCGAAATGGATAATTGATTGTGTGGAAAAGCAAGAATTATTGGATTGGCAAGAATATAGATTGATACTGGAAGTTGCATATGATCAACAACGATTGAATTTTCAAAAACACCAACAGGATCAACAACAACAACAACAACAACAAGAAGAAGAAGAAACTGATGAAGATGAATCAGAAGAGGAAGAAGAACAAGATATTAGAAATGAAATAATCTCCCCCCTTCTCTCCCAAACAGATCAAATCCTCCTGCAAAAAGACTCTCAACTTCTCGAAGATGACCAAGACGATCAAGAAGAAGAACAATTAATAACCCTCGATAAAGAACCAAACCCAAATGACAAAGGAGTCCATAAAACAACCAACAATAAATATATCCTAGATTGTCGTCATCCAGATTTCTTACCCAAGTTCTTTGCAAATTCTAGATTACATCACCTATCAACATGGAAAGCAGATCTACGATTACAATTCCTTAGAAAAATCATACAACAACGACATAAACACCCACCACAACCCCAAATCACAAACCCATTCTTAGACCCAAAGCAAAATCAGGATGAACGAGTAATATTACATATCGACTTCGACGCCTTCTTCGCCACAGCCTCAGCACAATCCCTCCCCTCCTCCCCGCCACACAACCACAACCCCAAAGCCACCCCCATAGCAGTCTCACACGGGGGTCGCACTTCCGATATCGCAAGTTGTAACTACGCAGCACGAGCCTATGGAATCAAGAATGGAATGTGGATCAAAGAAGCAAAAAGGTTGTGTCCAACTTTGGTGGTTTTAGGATATGAATTTGAGAAATATGAACGATATTCGAGGGAATTTTATACGTATTTGATTTCACTTTCTGAGGAAGGGGTTTTTGATTCTGTGTTTCCGGTGTCTATTGATGAGGCTTTGGTTGATGCTACGACTTATTGTTTTAGTGGGAACCAAAGTGGAAGTGGTGAGGGTGGAAGTGATGGGAATGAAAGTGGGAGAGAAATACAAGTACGGAGAGTAGATGAATTATGTAGCAGGATCAGAAAGGACGTATATACGCTAACATCATGTTCTGTGAGTATAGGTGCCGCTTCCAATATCTTATTAGCCAAATTAGCCAATCGACGTGCCAAACCAGATGGACAATTCCACCTACACAACCCGCAAGGAATCGGAGATGAAGAAAATTATCTTCAGGACTTTTTGAAATCTGTCAAAGTCAGAGAATTGCCAGGAGTAGGCTATGCCCTCGTCGAAAAACTCATCACCGAACTCCTCCCCCACCAACAACGAGAACCAACAATAAGCGATCTCCTCCCGTTCCCGAAATCGAAACTAATAGAAACATTCGGACACAAGACAGGCACGAAACTACACAACTACGCCCGCGGAATCGACGACACCGCTCTCTTCCCCACCACCTCCGATTCCATCATTGATCTACTTGGACGCAAAACAGTCTCCGTTGACGTCAACTACGGTATCCGCCTCCACTCCCTCCCCGACCTCGACGAATTCCTAACTCGCCTAACTCAAGAACTCTACACCCGCCTCATCTCGCTCCAACTAGCAGCCCGCACCATCCTGCTCAAACTCGCCCTCCGTGCTCCTGGCGCGCCTGTCGAGCCGCCCAAATTTGGCGGAATGGGGCGGTGTGTGAGTGTGAATAAGAGTGCGAAATTGGGAGTGGCGACTAATGATTGGGGCTTGTTGGCGGGGGAGGTGAAGGTTTTGGTTCGGGGGATGATTTCGGGGGAGAAGGTGGTGGAGTTGAGGGGGGTGGGTATAAGTGTTGGACGATTGGTTGAGTTGGGTGGGAGTGGGAAGGAGTTGGGGAGGAAGCAGGGGAGGTTGCCTTTTGGTGGTGGTGTGGGTCTGGGTCTGGGTAT